>JARCZZ010000725.1:57962-74505 GCA_030323915.1 Brotogeris chrysoptera
GAAGGATGTTGAACTCGGCCCCCGCCGCAGCGCACTCCATGTCGCCGGACCCGCGGTAGGCGCTGCCGCCCGCCCGCACGGACGCGACCGGACTGTGGTGCGCCGCTGCCCGCCGCCGCCAGGCGCTCGGTGCGGGGGGAGAGAGGAGAAAAGGGGACGGGGACGGGAGGGGATTACGGCAGGGGGCGGGGGCCTCGCGCGGCCTCCCGCGCCGCTGATTGGCTGCACGTCTCCGCCGCCGAAGGAGATGCCGTGAGGTCACTGCGCGGGCGGGGCGGGACTAGGGAGGCAGGCGAGCTCTGATTGGCCCCTGGCGGCCGGTGGGCGCAGGGGAGGGGGGCGGGGAGGAGCCCCCCGGTGCACGTTCCGTTCCGTTCCGTTCCGTTCCGTCGGGCTCCGGGCGCGGGGCGGGAGGGTCGGGTTCGCCGCTCTGACGTCACTGTGCGGCCGGTGCGCCCTCGCTCTCTATTGGCCGGCGCCGCGGCGGCGTGCTCGGCAGAGCGCGCGGGGGGGGCTGGGGGGGGGTCTGGCGGCTCGGCTCGGCTCGGGGCGGCGAGCGGTCTGCGCATGCGCAGGTAGCCTGGTGTCGGTTCCGTGCGGCGGCTGCCTCCGGGCCGCGGTTACGGGAAGAAGCGGGGGCTGGGTCTGGCCGGGCGGACCCCGAGTGTCGTGACCGGGGTCAGCGGCTGTGCCGGGAACGCGGTGTCCATAAGGGAGGGACGGTCCCCGCCCGCCTTCTCGCGCCTGCCGAGTGCGGGAAGCCCGGGGCCCTGTGCCCGCGGGTGACGGGACGATGCCCTCAGCGGAGCTGAGGGCGAGCAACTGCTGAAGGCAGGGCTGGGTGAGAGGGGGCGGCTGCCCGTCCGGGATGCAGCCTGTCCTCTTGTGCCCGTGGGGTGAAAGGGCCTCTCTGGGGTGAAGGAGCCGTAAGAATGAGGGGGTCGGGAGGCGAGCACCTCAGGAGTGACGCGGACAGCGCTGACAGGGTGCCTGCCGCTACGCTTTTGCCGGGAATGGACAGGTGCGACAGCCATGGGCTTGCAATAGCTGTGTTCGGGTCAGGGCCCTTGGGCCCGCGTGATGACGGGGGAAGGAGATGGGGTAAGAAGGTGGAGAGCTTGCAAGAAATTGCGCCATCCCTGGCAGTGTTCAAGGCCAGGTTGGACAGGGCTTTGAGCAAACTGCTCTGGTGAAAGGTGCCCCTGCCCATGGCAGAGGGGTTGGAGCTGGATGAGCTTTTAAGGTCCTTTTCAACCCAAACCGTTCTGTTGCTTTATGAAGGCAGAAGGCACTTGTGAGTGCTTGAAAAAGCTGCAGTTGTTGTATAGAGAATGACAACAGCTGCAGTCCCTGTCAGGTCTCCTGTTACCAGGATGCTGGTATTGCTATATGGTGAAGGACACCCAGGCCTTCTAGAGCATCAAAATCTCCATCTCTACCTCCACCGTAGTTGGTACCAGTTGCTTCAGTGGAGAATATGATAAATTTCAATAGAAAAATACTTCCTTGCCCACGATCAGAATGTAACTGTGCCTTAGAAAAGCTTTATTTTATGCTATTACAACTGTATTTGGTCTTCTAATCTGTGTAAATACCTGAGGGGTTTGGGTCATATTTAGCTGTTTGAATTGTTCTGTGACAATAAAACACTACTTTTGGAGCAAGTAGCAAACATGGTGTCTGGCACAATCATTGGCTTGTCCATGCTTTTCTTGCTTTCTACTAATCAGATGTATGGCGAAATGACATTAAATACCAACAATATTACTGGCCAGTAATGCATTAAAAAAGCTGCTTAATTATCTTTTTCTGTAAAACCATTAGTGAATTAACACTTAGGTTGATATTTGATGATATAAACCTCCAAAACCAAGTAACTAATAACTGCTTAGTAAGATGATTTAGAAAAGATGGGGTTTCACCACATTTTCATAAAAGTATGAATACATAGGAGAATTGCAAAGAATAAGATCAGGAATGGGATCCAGATATTTTGGACCTTATTCTACATCAGTCCTGGTGGTTACATAATTGCGCTGTGAGCCCAGTTACCTTTTTGTGTCCTTGTTGACTTCAGCATGCTCTTGCTTTGTGCACCAGGTCTTTTGTTTAGTTATGACTACTTAGTTACTGGTTGGAAAAGAAAAAAGGAAGGTAAACACTGGCAGCTGCTGACAACAAGCAAGCTGTATGAAACCTCTTTCATTAGTTTTCTCAGGCGGGAAAGGGTTCCCATAGATCAGGAAAAAGTCACTGAAGCAGTTGGAAGCATTAAGGGAATATGTATGTTAGGAGTTTCCTGTATGCTTCCCTCTGCCGGATTGTCTGTGCTATCTTGCAATAAAACTCAATAGCAGCAAGGGTAATTGCTATTATTGCTGTAACCCACCATGAAATTGCAACTAACCATCTCCTTGTTTTAAATTTTCTACTTGTTCAGTCCCATGGACACAAAGTTACCTGCTTGCTACCCCAACACAGGAAAAAAAAAGGTTGACATTTCCATTTTGTTTCTTGGAGCTCTCAGTAGCTTTTCCCCTTCTTATCTCTTTGTCTTGTTTGTTGTTGCATAGTCAAAACAGTCTAATCTCTTCCATTAGGTAAACTGAAAGTGCTGTTTATTTGCTAGGCTAGAAAGCTGCTCTAAGAACATGGAACTGTTCGAACAAGTCCAGAGGAGGGCCATGAGGATGATCAGGGGACTGGAGCAGCTCCCGTATGAAGGCAGGATGAGAAAGTTGGGGCTGTTCAGCCTGGAGAAGAGAAGGCTGCGTGGAGACCTCGTAACAGCCTTCCAGTACCTGAAGGGGGGCTATAGGGATGCTGGGGAGGGACTCTTCATGAGGGACTGTAGTGATAGGACAAGGGGTAACGGGTTCAAACTGGAACAGGGAAAGTTTAGATTGGATATAAGGAAGAAGTTCTTTGCTGTTAGGGTGATGAGGCACTGGAATGGGTTGCCCAGGGAAGTTGTGAATGCTCCATTGCTGGTGGTGTTCAAGGCCGGATTGGACAGAGCCTTGGGTGACATAGTTTAGTGTGAGGTGCCCCTGCTGATGGCAGGGGGGATTGGAACTAGATGATCTTAAGGTCCTTTCCAACCCTAACTATTCTATGATTCTATGATTTTCTTTAAATACAGAATGTTTTTTCCCTGAAGTTATCTGCACTTGCCTCCTCCTTGATTCCTTTTGTGGAGTGTCCCATCAAGGCGACAAGAAGATGATAGGATAATTTGAAATTATCTCTACATACAAATCTCCCTTGTTTTGCCCCCAGACTTTCTTCTGTAATGTCGTTTATGTGAGAATGTTCCCCCTTTGCCACGTACTTTATCTCTATTTTTCATGGTGAAATTTCTCTGCTGCAAAAGACAATTCTTAATTTTCGCTTGGAAAGTCTATTTTAATGTAAAGTAGATTAGTAAAAAGAAAAAGATAAATGAATTTGATCAGATCAATCTTTTATCTTAACTGTTGCAAGAAATTAGAAATGGCAGAGAAATACTACAAGGCTTTTGTTTCTTTTCAGTTAAAAAGAAAGACATTTCTCGCTACTGCATTGTGCTGATTGATCTTCAGACCTTCAATAGAATAATTAATAGTGAGTTGCTTAGACAGGTATTTTTTGTCAGCATCTTCCTCCTCCTCCTGCTGGCTCTTTGTTGTATCTTACAACACGCCAAAGCCAGAATAATGGTTTGATTTAGCTCATATGAACATATCTAAAGCTGTATCTGCAATGAAATATTGTGAAGTTAGGACACTTCAGAGTGTTAGAAGAAAATGGTATTATGCTAAACAGAACTATATTAAATCACAGGTTGCTGGTAAAGGGAGTATATTATAAGTTTTGAAAAAATTAAATACAATTCTTGCAGCAGTCAGTAGATAGTAGGAGTATAGTTACAACGGCAGAAGAGAAATAATCCTAGGAACCTCAATACTCAATTCCTGTGCTGTATTTGCCATTTATTACTATGAAACTGCCTTTGGACTGTTCATCTGGCTTATTGAAATGAGCATTTGTCATGTGTGTGAGGCTTAACTTCTCTCTTCAGGTGGAATCACACCAAGAAATCATGTTCTTCAATTTAAATGCAAGTTCAGCTAAATTGTTTCTGATACCATTTAGCCTCCTGGTAGAGTCAGAGTTCTTCAATAAGTATCTTCTAACATTTGGCATTTAAGAGGTTTTTAGAGGTATTCATTTAGATGTTTTAAAAAAGCTCTTAACGGTAGCTTTAAGAAATTCATGTTAATCAAGGGACATGCTTTATTCCCCAGGGCTTTCTGATAATAAGTTATATTCTTTGTAGCAGAAGTGTCCAGTCAGCATTTTATGTATATAAAGCCTATAAGGTAGTCTGCTGCTGTATTTGGAGGAAAGCTATCCTGCAAATATGTCCTCAGGTTGATGTCTTGGGAAGTATACAGGGACAGCCAAATGAAGATGGATATTGCATTATATCCCTTCTTTAATCACTGTTGCAAAACTTGGTATTTCTTTCATCTACATGTGAAAGTCCCATCACAGTTGCACAGAATATCTATATGACTGAAATATCTGCACACACCATGGTTATTCAGAGAGTATGAGTTTTTCCCTTCTAAAATGTTCCTAGTTCTTTTGATCATTAATTCTGAGCCCAAACCAATCCCCTGTGCTCCCTTAATTTGTGTGATAATTCCAAGGCATATTGACAGATTAAATATCAACATTACCTCCTAATATTGTCTTAATATTTTTCTGTTCAGATATGTCGGCACAAGAGCAGAATTTTAGCTGTGCTTCCTTGTGCCTTAGGTTTGGTGCAACTAGTACTTATAGCGGTGTTTAAGCTTCTAATGATTGGCAACAAGTCCCTCAGTGCCTGACAACCAGGCTGGTATTGCTGGACTTTATCAGGCATCTGTCACTTTCCACCTCAGTGCCTACAATTCTTTGCTGTAGAGCCATGAGGAAAATGGGGTGGAGCCTGTAGATGTTTTTCAAGACTAAGTCTCCTAAATCTCCTTTCATCCTTCCGAATGCATCCCATCCTACTTCATTCTTCAGCATTTCAGCAGTGTTTCCTCTGTGCTCTTGTAGCGTTCTGTCACCTTGGATACCTGGCTGGGGCTCCAGAGTTAATCAGTGCATAATTGGTTAAGAACATCTAAGTAGATTTTAGTTGGCTTGAGAACTTAATTCTCATTGCTAGAGAGTATCCACCAATTGTCCTGTTAAACAGTATCCCAGTCACAGGGAATCATGGAGAGGTGGATCATTTTGAATAGAAGTCAACAAAAAAATCCTGGCACATCATTTTAAATCGTATTCAGTGAATGAAGCAAGCCTAGTATTTCTGCCTTCTAGTTTATCCAAAGGCTTCTCCTTAAAAATTACGTCCTATGCAGACTGTATAAATAACTGACTAGAATACGTATGAAAAATAAGAGGAATTCCTTTACCTATGCTGTATGTAGGACAAGGTTAAATCCAGTGCAAGATTTGGTTTACAGGATATGGCATTCTTCTGGTGAGTAGTCACATTAGATTATATGTCATTTGATATATAGAGCTTTTGTCTGTGCATGTGTATGTATTTATAAACCCCCCTAATATTCTGTTGAAATACTACTGCTTGATGGTCTGTCTACTGAGGTTCCTTTTCAGTCCATGGCATAGCATCTCTTTTCTGAACTCCAGCTACCAAGAGGTGTTTGTGTGACTGCAGGACCTGGGTCAGCAAGATTCACACCTCAGCACAGCTAACCTTCAAATGTTTGTCAGACTTCATGCTCCTGAGTGCGAGTCACAGCAAGTCAGTTTTTCTTTATACCTTCTTAAGAACCGTATCTTGCCATTTGGTCTTATCTTTGGAAGTCAATGCATGTGTTTCTTCTGGGAGCTGGATTGCTAGCTTTCCAGACATGCCATGAGACTTCTTGCCTTGTTTTTTGGAAGAGGTGAGTTTCAGATTATGATCATGGTTTTGTATCACAGCACGTGAATTTTTATTTCTTGATGTTCATTGCATAACCAGTACTGAGGTTTTTGTATTTTCTTCACAACAAGAGCAGTTCAGTTGCTTCATTGTTCAGAGCAACGTGACACTGAGATAACTTGAAATGCTGTCACGCAGGTGGGAGAATGCCACAGGATACCCTGAGGCTTCCTGTGTTCCAGAGGTGCCTGACTGGTTCTGCATAGTCACTGTGGATCCAGCACAGTTTACCAGCATTGGCTGAGTCCTGAGGCTCCCTCCTCAAAGAGTCACTCAGGTGGGTCTGCTCTGCTTTTTTTCTAGTGCTTAGGATTCCTTGTGAGCTGTATGGCAAGTAAGTGTTGCACTTGGACATTTGAGTGCATCTCTGTGGCACCAGATTAGATTAAGAAGGATCTTCCTGATGAAGAGCTTGCTGAATCCAGCATGGGTCCATGAAGTTAGAGATGCTGATGTTGCACTTCTGAGTTTTCCTGGTTTTGTACCGTGGTCCAGGTATACATTCTATGGAGCTGGCTTGGATCAGTAGAGCTTGTTCTTCATGTGCCAGATCATGTAAAAGTGCCTAAACTGCTTCCAGATCCAAACCAACCCTGAAAACTGTTTAACCTTGTTTGTGCAACGTGGCACCTGAGCCAATAAACTTTGTATTAATAACCTCTGGGCTATACAGAGTGTGTCTATGGTACAATTCATATACAACTGAAATAACCCTCTGCAGCCAGTTAAGTGATGGTGATGGAGTGTGGGATGCAGTCCAAGAGGGGAGCTGACATGAATATTAGACTGGATCAGCTGTGCTTTGCCCACACATCAAATTTTCCAAGCACCCAAACAGCTAGGTTTATTTTTCTTTTAAATCAAGTGAGCACAAAGTATTTTCTTTGCTTCTCAAATCAAATTTCCTCTACTTCATTACAGTGCCCTGAGGCTCAGCTTGGGCAAATAGAGTTCATCATAATGAATGCATCTGGCTTTTACAGGAAGAGGAATGAAATATTTTGCATAAGTATGTTTCAAGATTCAGAAGTACTTCTGAATAGCTGCTTCAGCAGTGTTTGGCTTGTGGGGAACTTGCGATGTTATGACATGGTGTGAAGATTTTACTACCATTTGTCTAGAATAACATTTGTAATTTAAGCAGTTTTTACTACTCCAGAGTAAAACAATAAATAGTGAGTCCTCTGCAGCTGTGACTATTTCTAGCTCTGTGTTTGTTTATCACCTGACATGGTGAGGACTTATTCAAACCAGGGCCTCTCACTAACACAGTAACAACAGCAACTGCAGTGTCTGTGGGGCATGATTGAGCTTTGCATGGTGGAGAGATGAAACCTGAACCTAAACTGATGGATTTTTGTTGTGTACTTCACAATACACAGTATGTATTCAAATGTGAGAGAGAGATGTACAGCTGTGTGTCTAGGTAGAAATACAAGGTTGACAGCAGCGGCTATGCCGCTGAGTTAGCAGAACAAGAAAAGTTCAGCCTCACTGCCGGAGTTGTGTCTGAGGACCAAATGACAGTTGTCCAGTTTGGAAAGACGGAAGCTGACTTTCTAATGAACCAGGTCTCCTTGTTTATTCTAGCAAGCTGAAGGTTTGATTTCTCTTAATTTGTTTTCTACATACCCAGGAAGAAAAAAAACCTGGAACTAAAAACACTGATAGCCCAGAATTTCTGTTTTCACTGTGTCGATAACATGAAAGACTACAGATTTAGTGATTGCCCAGTTTCTGTATTATTTATCCTGGTTTTGCAGAACACATGAAGCAGAACAAGAGAACACATTTGTGAAGAGCCGTAGAGGACAGGCATTCAGCATTTTGCTACAACCCATCAGTTAGAGGAGATGCAGTTTCACAGCTTGTGACGTCGACCAGTCTCCTCACATGGACTTCAACCTTGAACTGTCTTTTCTCTGCAGTTATGTCAACATACTCAGACACTTTCTACTTAGGCTTGGTCCCCTAACACACACTGCTTCTCCAGTGAGCTCCCTGAGCTTCCGCTGACTTTAGCATGCTCAGGATCTTGTACGCTGTGTCTTTAAAGAGAGAGAAAAAAAGCAATAATTTATTTATGTCCTCTGCAAAAATTATGAAGGGCAGGCTGTACTGAACAGACAGTTTCCTGGCAAAAAAATATCACAAGGTTACAAAATCTGTCGCACTACAGGTTTGTGATTTGTTTTTCTCCTTGCACCCTTTCTAAAAGGGACCTGGGAGGTTTATCAGGCAAGTACCTTGCTCCTGCTGCTCCTGAGGAGTGCAAATATTTGGGTTATAAAGGGATCAGGACAGAGCCCCAAGGTTTGTCCATTTTCATAACAATTCATCGCAGACTATCGTTTGATTAGGAGACAAATGAAGACCCTTTCAGTCAGTCAGTAAGGGTATTTGTAACCGTGGATGGACCTGTGATACTGCGTAAAGATGCAGGGCTGTTCTGCTAAGTCATCCTAGCTGTAGGTGAGAAAACCAGGCATACAGATGCAGGATCATTTCTGCTCACTCAGTGCTGGTTCATGCAAACTACTACTGGACTGTGCCACAGCTCGGGCTTCTCCTGTGCAGAGAAACCAGGGAAATCCTCATGGAAATTTATATTTAGGTCTGTATTTTGTTGCTTCTTATGGTAACAATAAAGGAAAAAGAGCTTAGAGTATCAGCCTAAGCCCATAACCAGCAAAAACTGTGTCAAGTGCTGGAATTTAGGATGTTAGTTGATTTGAAGAGGATTAAAATCAGCACTTTTGGTAAATAATTGCAGAAGTGATCATAGAATACAGAATGGTTTGGGTTGGAAGGGACCTTAAAGATCATCTAATTCTAACCCCTTGCCGTGGGCAGGGTCATCTTCCAATAGAGCAGGTTGCTCCAAGCCCTGTCCAACCCAGCTTGGAACACTGCCAGGGATGGGGCAGCCACAGCTTCTCTGGGCAGCCTGTGCCAGGGCCTCACCACCCTCACAGGGAAGAAATTTTTTCCTAATATCTAATGATGAAGCAGCGTGTGCGCACTCATTTGCCGAGCTGGTGATCTTTTTGATGTCTCAAACAGAAATGATCTCTGAAGTGTTTTGTTTTTAAAACAACTGGTCTTACACAATGTTTGCACCGTGCACCGGGCTTCCCGAGATCTCTGTGGACTGATTCATGTGGAGCAGAGTCACTGGAGCAGCAGACACCCTCCAAGAGCTGTGCCCCACAACTCTTACAGCATAAATGAGACATAGATTTCTTCTGCTGTCTGTCAGACCCAGTGCATCTTCAATTCTCCCAGCAGTACATCACCCTCGGTAGGCTGGCATGCAGTCTGGGCTTGCCTGTAGCCAGGGGGTCAGGGTGAAGGGCACAGGCTGCGAGCATCCGCACAGCTTCTTTCTGCAGTGCTGCTGTTTAAAGACATGGGCAGTTTCCTGCACTCACTCTCCACAGGGAGAAAGATTGCAGCTGCATTTGCAAAGAGCTTAATCCCATTAGTGTGCATGCAGCATGGCTAGAAGCGCTCTATGGATGTAAGCAGAGGGATGATGACTGTGGATGCTGACAGGCTGAAGAGGGGTGGGCACCAAAGCTGTGGGCATGCACAGAGCAAACTGAGGCACTAAGAGGGTCTTTGGGCTGAATGAATAGGCTCCTACTATATTATACAGAGTTTTCTATGAATTATATGTTTGGGTTTTTTTTGGTCTCTATTAAATTCTACTCACCTTTGTCTTAATTTTAATTTAGTGCTTTGTAATTAAACATGAAATAAACCCTGGAAATCGGAGCCTACTGTGACAGGAGAAGAGAAGGCAAAGATGAACTTCATGCATCCATTTCAATACATATCAGACTGATGCATAGATTAAAAAAGCACATTACCTCAAATTATGAGGTGCTACAGGAGCGGAAAGGCTGCCTGAGCCTAGTAGGAAGAGAGATGGCAGGCATACTATGTAACAGCTTGTGCTGCATCCGGAATTGATGTGGGAACCCAGTTTGAGCTATTTGATTTGGATTGCACCTACTTAACAGATACCTGTAGGTCTGGCTTTACTCTTTCACTTTGGTGACATTTGGAGAGTTTGTCAATCTGATAAGTTGCACTGAACTGAAATACAGCATGGCCCCCTGCACACCGTCTGTGCTTGCCAGCTTCTCTTCTCCTCCTGGTTTGCCAAGCTCCCTGAATTCAGTTTGTGCTTGTCGTCTCATTTCTTCCTCAGTACTCAAGTAATGAACCAAATAATTAAAACATATCCCTGAAATCCACGTTTGTTTGGATAATAATCCTCTGGGATTATTAGCAAGGTGTCTTTTACATTTGCCTCTCTGTAAATTTGATCCTGAGATCCCAGAGTTAGCAGAAACAGGAGTGAGATTTTATATTGCCTTTTTTTTAGAGATATTTTTATGTCAAAGCAGCACTGAGGTTGGGATGAAGCAATAATCAGATCTCCAGCAGTATTACTTTTGAAATGTGAAAATGAGGTGATCTTTAGCAAAAAAGAAGAAAAACCCTGGCATTTAGCTTATCGGGTAGCAACTAATAATCATTCCACAAATATTTTGGGAAGTTTGTGGTCCAATGAACCCAGTAAAGTGAATAATTGGCTTGTGACAATCCTTGGTAAAGCTTTCCATGGCCTCTATTTGTGTTACTGTATTGAATCACTCCTTTCCTTACATTTTCATTTTCTCATTCATTTTGTCTTTCTATCTAAAGCACCCATTTTGCTGCTTCTGGCAGGAGTTTCTTTCTTCTTGCTGGGGAAGCCAAAGGTATCTGATGTATTTTTTTCTCTGCAGATACATCCTTCTATGATTTATATAGTAATGTTTTTCTCTTATATAAACTGGCCATAGAAGTGGAAATTAATCCATATTACTGTTAAGAGGATTTATTTCTGTGTCACTGTGTATTTGTGTTTATGTATTATCCAGTCACTTAACTTATACTTCATAAAGATCTGCCATTTGATAATAACTCAGTTCCAATTAGAAGATTCAAGAAGACTTTTAAGATTTAAATAAAAATTAACTCATAAATGTTGTGCAATATTTGTTAATCCCAAAGGTCTCTTTTACAGAGATAATGGAAATACAACACTGGAAATTTGAGGCAGGAGTGTCTGAGTGTGTAGTTCAACAAACAATGTACTATTTGGTGCTGAAATACTAAAGATTCAACACTTTTCCTCCCAAAGGGAAATATTGTATGTGTGTGTGTGGTGAAATGAAAAGGCTGAAAACCCAGAAGATTGAAAATGAACAGTCCAGTAGAAAACAATAACAATGCAGAAGAAACGGTCAGTCATCCTTGGTTATGCAAACAGTGTTGGAGGTATCTTGCCCACCCCTCCGGTGGGGGTTCTCACAAGTTTCACTAGATCAGGAAACCAGCAGAGGAGTTGTGTCCTAATTTATGTGTTGAATCACACTGTGGTTCAGCAGTGTTCTGGCTGCTGGTTCTCCAGTTTATCATCTCTTCCAGCATAACAGCTTTCCTAGATGTGCCTGAGATTTAGTATGATGCGCAAGGCAGGGTTAGGTCAATGAGGATGGCTATGGAGTCTCATAAAGGTGATACGAGAGCTCCAGGTGCATTCAGGAAGTGGTATGGTTCCAGATCCAGACCTGGGAATTAGAGGGAATTCCTGGATGCAATGGTGTATGTGTAGTCTCTGAAAACATTGTGCTATTTTGAGCTCCTGAGAAAGGAGATGTGTCGGGAAGGGCAAGAGATGAGCTGAAGTCTTGGCAAATACTGAGTCCATTTCTTTTCCCACAGTTTCTTTTTGGATCTCTGTAACAACCGATAGAGCTATGCAGGTTGGAAGAGACCTTGGAAGAGTTGTTGTCTGGCCTACTGCTCAAAGCAGGTCAACAGGGAATTCAGAATACATTGTTCAGTGTGACACAAGATGTCACATCTTGTAAATTTCCAAGGACAGAAGTTCTCCAGTGTCTCTGGGCAGTTTGTTCCAATGCTTAATTATCCTCCTAGTGACACACGCACACACACGCACATACTCCCTGCTTCGTGTTCAGCTGGAACCTACCGTGTTTCAACCTCCTTGTAGGCACTGAAAGGTTGCTATTAGGTGCTCCTGAAACCCTTCTCCAGGCTGAATAAGCCCAACCTCACCTCATATTACATTAGGACATGTGTGATCTGATCACATTAGACGAGTCAAGTTTTCTCAAGAAATTCTTACCTTGATACTTTCCTGAGGGGAAGACAGTTCTGCTTTTCTCCCCTTTCTAGGCACAACAGCACAGGAGACCTTGCTGGTGAAGACTGAGGCAAAGGAAGCATTGGGTACCTCAACCTTATCTATGACCACTGTCACTAGATCACCCACTCCATTCAGCATCAGGCCCACATTTATTTATTCTTTTAATGCTAATGTAGTAGTAGAAGCTCTTCTTGTCCCCAGTGCCCTTTCCAAGTTTAAACTCTACCTGAGCCTTGGGTTTCCTGGCATCATCCCTCAATGCCTGGGCAATGTTTTAATATTTCCCCTGAGAGCCTCTGTCTGTCTCATCCATCCGTCCATCCATCCATCCATCCATCCATCCATCTGTCCATTCATCTCTTAATGTCTCAGTGATTCCAGTGATGTCATAGTGTATCTGGATGCAGAACTCTAGCCGATCTCATTTCTCTGGCTGTCTGTGTTTATGTATGGGCATTTGAGGTGGCCCATTTACACCTATTTAATCCTTCCCAAGGGCTGTCTTGCTCCCATCACCTTGCCTCACCTGCTTACCACCTAGACCTCCCTTGCTTAGCTGCAAGCTTGTGATGGTGTGTCTTGTTTCAAGTCCTCTTTACCAGTAAGTCTGCTGCCTGTTCCTTCCCTGTAACATGAGGAGGGTTGTACTTTTCTGTCTTACCAGCATATCATAATGATAAATACATGAAATAACTGGGAGCAGAACTGGTTGAAAAGAGAAATACCTGCCTTGTGGGCAACTTGTGTTTGTGCTGAAAATTGTTTATGTTAGAAAAAAAATGTAGAAATATCAATATTTGATGTGGAAAGATTTATCGATCAATATTTTAAGAGAAATACAAATATTTTATTAAAAACAGTCTTCAAAAATGTTGAAACTGAGGCAGGGAGCTCGGCTTCAAGACATCTGCCTCAACTGCAGTGCACAGCTTAGATGCTCTGCTTGGAGCTCAAGAAGGATGAAGGGAACTGGGAGATTGGAAGCCCTGGGAAGAGTGAATGAACCTGATAACTTTGGAACCAGTGGTTGCAGGGTTTCTGAGCTCCTCACTGTCCATCAGAGCACTAAATTTATTAGGTTTGTCTGGGTCATCCATACCTTTGGGGTTTTCTGGAAGCCTGATCTAGCCTAATAAAAGTGTCAGAAACAAGCAAGATAAGGTTTTATTTGAACTTCTCTTTTTAATAAGAAACTCTTTAAAGCCTATATATATTCATGAGATGGGTTTGTTCTAGCTACCCAGTCTTCCCTACCTGTTAAATCAAGAAATTGCCCAACTGGCTGCTCACATAATGCAGCACTGTTGCTCAGACAACGCAAGCTGTTGGGAACCCAGAAAATGGTGGTCTCCATTATCGCAACCAGAGATTATGGAATGCCTTGAATGTTATGCCAACAGTGAAGGAAGGTGGCTAAAATGCACTATGTGAACCAGCTGTTCCCCTTTTACTGTGACAGGCAGTAACCTCTTCATGAAGATATCTGACTCTTGATGGCTCTCTTTGTCAAGTAAGCCAGTTGAAAGATTGCAACTGCAGGTATCCCTCTGGAAGACCACTACAATGTAAATACCTCTGAGCAATTGCTGTAGTTACCATTTCCTCTGATTGTGAACGGGTGACAGTAATTCAGAGCAGTTCTGGTTCAGGAAGTGAGCTGGTGATGGTGGGACTGTATAAGCAACATATACCGAAATCCTTCTCCATACAGATATATCTGTATTCCTTTTGAGGAAGATTTCAAAGTCTGTAAATTCATCATAAAAAGCCAAGAACTTCAAGTACTCCTGTGAATAATTCTGCGAATACTACTGTGATTTATTAGTGTATAAAAGACTATGTTGTATTTTATCTTCTGTGAAATTTCTGTTCTTCAGATGGGTTATCTAGAAAATCATAGTGAATTCCTGCATAGATTTAATACTCTTGATTATAAGTGCCCAGGGAAAATGTGGACTTCATATTTTCTGAGCAACACCTAGCACTTAACGTCAAAGCAGCACGATTGAAGTGCTTTAATCTTCTACAGCTCAGGTCTGTGTGGCTCTACCTGGTGCTCAGAGGCAATCATACAAGGGCAGATGCTCCAATTTTTGAGGACACCGCTGGAGCATAAACTGTTCTCGTTTCATACATAACAATTATATACAACTTAGCTGTGTGAATAGGGAAGGCTAAGAAGAGTAGAGTTACAATACTTGGGCCTTGTTTCATTCTCTGTTACACTGATGTGAAATAGGCATAAACATACTGAAGTCAGTAGTAGTTACTGCTTTGTAAAACAGGTGTAATGATTACAGAATTAGGCAAATTTAAGCTGAAATTTTCCCTCTTCTGGTTTAAGTAAAATGGATTATTAAGATGTGAACTTTGATCCAACCAAGGCAGAAGACCTAAGTAGCACAACACTTCAACATGTTCTTTTTTCTGATCCATGTCCAGTTCGGTTAAATCATAACAATTAAATCCTTCAAAGATAAGTAAAACCTGTACCACTGACTAATTTCTTTTAAGAAACTGGATAAAACCAGATTTTCAAATAATGAATAAAGCTACTGTATATCACATTAGTGTGACTGCATATCATATCAATATCAAGACTGTCACATTTAATCTGATTAAGCTCACAAGGACTAAGTTTCTTAGTACTAAAAATACCACCAGGAGCAGTTGTAGATTCTTATCTTCTATGGACTTGCCAGTGGACAAAATGAAAGGCATATTCTATTACGAAGTGGACTGCATTTTTACTTTGCAAGTATCAGTCACTGAGTATTTATGCTATTATCAGAGGGTCTTGTATTACAGAATGAAAATTGTCCACATCAGTACAATGCCATGTTCAAATTCCTGGAAGGTTTGCTAATGATCTCAATGCAGTTGGATTTTGAAAACATACCTTTCTTTAATGGGATGTTGATTACATACATTGCTTGGTAAATGGCTTTTTACATCCATCACACAGATACTTTTATAGGTTACCTAAGAACTGAAATTGTACATTTTTCCATCTGCTGTAGCCAGATCAGAAGTCCAAAGAGATTTGACATGAGAAGAATTTATACTCTGTGGGTTTTGTTGTTCTTATTATTTTACAAAGCCTTACAGATTTTTTTTAAAGTAAGAATATTCATCTACCATTCTGAATAAATTTTCCATCTCTTCAGCTTAATTGGAACGAAGGTCTCTGGGTTATTTTTCACATGTACTCAAACTCTGCCATGTGGGTTTGAAAAGTCAGTTCAGCGAGAATTTCCAAATCTATGAGAAATTTTGATCAATAAGATGCTAATCAGAAAGAATATATTTTGTACTCCTGTATCAGTCTGTCCTCCTAAGATCTTAGAGCCCTTTGAACACTGAAGGAGTGAAGAGTATAAAGTGTATCATGTAGGTAAGTTAATATTTTAATTTAATATATTGGGAAATGAGTGCATACAAATTTGTAACCACTTTTTAAATGTCCACTGGCTTTTTTTCTTTTCAGGCAGACTTTGTCCCAGGCTATGGGTTCAGAGCAGCATTTAATTGTGTTTAGCCCTTAAATTTTCAATTCCATGTAAACATTTTGAAGAGTTAGCATTTTTTATGGTGCCTTTATGACTGTGTGTACCTCATTCTCTGATCACTCCCCTTTGTTTGTGTTTCTCCATGACCAGTACTCAAGAGCTCCTTCACTGAGCAGCTTGCTGCCAGGGCCCTTTGGCATGGCTAATGCATTTTGCTGTCCTTTGCTATTATTCCTTCTGTTTGGTGGGTCAGGGTTTTTATTTGGTTGGTTGGTTGGTTGGTTTTAGTTTGGGTTTTTCTCTGTTCTTTTTGCTATCCTAATTCTTTTTTATTACCCAGTTCAAATCCAAGTGGTTGGTGACAGCCAGCGTGGCTTTACTAATGGGAAATCCTGCCTGACCAATTTGATGGCCTTCTGTGATGGGACTACAGAACTGATGGACAGGGGTAGAGCAGTTGACGTCATCTACCTGGACTTGTGCAAAGCGTTCGACACTGTTCCACATGACATCCTTGTCTCTAAATTGGAGAGACATCGATTTGATAGGTGGACCACTCAGTGGATAAAGAACTGGCTGGATGGCCGCACGCAAAGAGTTGTGCTCAATGGCTCAGTGTCCAGCTTGAGACCAGTAACGAGTGGTGTCCCTCAGGGATGGGTGTTGGGACCGGTCTTGTTCAACATCGTCGGTGACATGGACAGTGGGATTGAGTGCGCCCCCAGCAAGTTTGCAGTGACACCAAGCTGTGTGGTTCGGTTGATATGTTGGAGGGAAGGAATGCCATGCAGAGGGACCTTGACACGCTTGTGAGGT
>JARCZZ010000726.1:0-27185 GCA_030323915.1 Brotogeris chrysoptera
GGCGTGTCCCCGCCCCGCAAGGCCCCCCCCCCGCGGCTCTCCCCGATTGGCCGCTCCGCTTAGGGCTGCCCGTCCCGTTGCCTGCGCCGAGGGGTAGAGCGTTCGTCGCGGTGGGCGGCGCCGCTGTGCGGGAGGAGACGGCGGCGGCGGCGGCGGCGGCGGCGGGGCGGGAGACGGAGGAGGGCGGCGGGGAAGCGGTATGGGCGCCTGACGCCCGTCCCGTCCCGCCGCCGAGGGACGATGGCGCGGCCCTGCGGCGGGCGGTGGTTGTTGGGCGTCCTCCTCGCCCTGTGCCGCTTGGCCGCGCCGCTCGCCAAGAGCCTGGAGCCGGTGTCCTGGAGCTCCGGTAACCCCAAGTACGTGCAGCGGAGGGGCGCGGGGGAACGGTGTGGGGGGGGGGGGGGGAAGAGAGAACCCGCCTCGGACCCCCGGCAAAAAAAAAAAAATAATAAAAAAATCGTTACCGAAAACCGGGAGAATTTAACGCGGAAAAAAAAAAAAATTTAACCAAAACCGCAAGGTTTTTAAGGAAAAAAAATTAAAATAATCCCTCCCGTGGAGCGGAGCGGGCAGCGAGGAGCGGCTGAAGCCTCGCGATCGACGGACGGACAGCAGCGACCCCCGGTTGGAGTACGGACCCCACGGCGAGCCCCGGCGGGCTCCCACCGTCGGTGCTTTTATAACGCGCTTTAATGGTTTTTTACTAGTTTTGAAAAAAAAAACCTTTGGGTTTTTAAAGCTTTTTTTTACCTTTATAAATTTTTTTTTGATTTTGATTTTTTTTTTTTTTTAAACGCGTTTTATTTTTTCCGACTTTTCCAGTTTTTCGTATTTTTATTTTGGTTTTTATTTCCCCCCCCCCCACCTTTACGCTGTTTTTTTTTCTTTCCCCGGGATTTAGGGCAGGCTCCGCCGCCCCCAACCCGCCCGCGCTCCGGAGGGGGCCGGGGGGCCGCCACCGCCCCGGATCGCCGCCTCTAGAGTTGGATTTACTGCCTGTGCTTTGCGTTGGGTTTGATGGGTTTTCCCTTTTCTGGGGGGCGGTGGTGGGACCCCCGGTCCGAACAAAGCCGGCGGTGGGGTGCGGACCCCCCCCCCCCCCCCATCCCTTCCCTGCCGTATGTACCGCTGAGTTACAGTGATGTATGTTTATTATAGATACATGTTTGTTATATACATGCGTGGGGTGTGTGTACGTGTGTCTGCCCCGGCTTGAGGAGCTGGAACAATGCGCCGGGATGAAGGGCGAGGAGGAGGAGTGAAGGTGCCAGGGTGGTGGTTTTGGTTGCCCTCTTGCTGGGCTGTATCTTGTAGATCACGGAGTGTTTGTTTACCTTAGCCCCTTCTCGGTTTGAAAGAAAATAATCCTGCCTTTAGGTTGAGGCTGGGATTTTTTCCCACCACCACTTTTGTCCAAAAAAAAAAAGAGTTTTTGGGGGTTGGAGAGGACCGAAATAATTTGGACCACCTTCCTGCTGGGACACTTGTATTCCAACCAAACCTTTTATTTCATTGTGTGTGGAGAAAGCAACTTTGCAGGCACACGCTGTGGAGGTGCAGCCTAGTGCCGGGACGAACGGTGAGGGCTCCCACGAGTTGATCCTCCTGCGTGGCGTGGTTTTCCTTCCCATCCCTTTGGTGACGGGAGCAGAACGAGCCTTGGCCCATGGGAGCTGCCCAGCTGGGTTTGTGAGTCTGTCATGCTGGCGACGGGAGGCCGGTCGCTTCCAGAAAATACCTTTTATTGTTGAAGAAAGGGCAGCCGGAGGTGGAAACCTCTTTGGCTTAGCGGTGTTGGGGGACGCCATGTCACCCCGGTGCGCTTCGTTAGCGTTGGCTTTATTAAACGGCTAAGTCCGGGGTGGCTGGTGGGGGGGTGATGAGGTGGCCCTGGTGGGTTCCCACCACCTTCCCCATCTGCTGGGGCCGTGCTGGGATCGTCTCTGGCTTTTCCCCCAGGTTGGAGCTCTGCGGTTGTCTGCCTTCCGCGTGGCTTTCTGGGTGCGTGTTGTCCTGTGCTGGGGGCTGCTCCCTCGGGCAGTGCGAGGAGGGAAGCGGATGGGTGCTGGGGAAGGGTCCGTGGGGGTGCCGGTGCCCAGCCATGGGCCCACTTGTGCCCCATCAGTCTGTGTCCATGCAGCCTCACCCTGGAAACCTTGTCTTTAGGGTTCGCCTTTGCTTTCTTTTATGCCTTCCTGCTCTGCCTTCGATGTTCACCGGTTGCATGGTGTTGGGTAGAGCCTCCTCACTAGTCTAGCCCTGGGAGCTGTGTGCTGTACAGAGCCCGTCTCCAGCTCCAGGAGAAGCCGTGCTCTTTGTTAGGCTGGGATTACTCCCCTGGATAGATGCATTAACCCCCCCACATGCGCTCCCCACCGTACTCCAGGCTTTCAAGCCTCTTCCTCCGCCGCTTCGTGGGCGCTGCCGTGCCTGTGCCAGCCCTCCTCCCCGCTCTGCTGAGCTTCGGCTTGTGTTTTTAGAGTAAAGAGAGCTAAAGCCTTTAAAAATAACACGGCTAAGTGGAATTTTCCAGCAGATAGAAGGGGGAGAGCGTCGCGCGTTGGGGCCGTTTGGCCTTGGTGCTATCGCTGTAAATAATGAAAATCTTTTCCTGCCCTTTCCTCCCCCGGGCAGCTCGGGGCCGCACTTAGAGCGTGTGGGCTTAAACTTCACCGGGGCGTTACCTGCAGGTTCCTGGTCCTCGTGGTGGTTATCAGAGCGATGCTGATAACGCACCCGATGGAAGGAACGATTTCCTAATCGAGTTAAGCCTAGCTTAAGCTGTAGCACTGCCTGCCGTGCTGGGGAAGCGTTTCTCCTTGGTTCCTAGGTGTGTGCCCAAATGCCAGCAGTGAAATTGTCACCGCCTTCTGATCGTGAATCATTCAGTGTCTTTGAAGGGGGAAAAATAGGCCTGGAAATGCTTTCGCTGGGTGGAAGGTGATGATTGTCGCAAACCTGAGGCTAAGTTAGATCCCCTTGGAGCAAGCTGTCTGTGGAGCCCCTTGGGAGGGGTCTTAGGGAGCCAATGCGGTCTTAATTTTATTCCATCGTGTCTGAAGGACCCTTTTGGGATTTCCTTGGCCCTTTCGCTGCTCGGCCGGAGAGGTGGTGGGAGCGGGCTCTTGTTGGACAGCCAGGAATTCCTGGAGAAATTCTGGCTAAATCCTTCCTCGACTCCCTTGGCTGTGATTTTGGGGAAATATTGACCCTGGTGGGCTCCTGTGCCGACTGTTAAAAGGAAGCATTCCTAATAAAATATGGTTTGGAAAATTCATTTCAGGCTGGAATTCGCTTCTCCAGAAAGTATTTTAATAAGAAGGTGGGGGAAATGGGACACATCATCCGCACAGCTCGAAGGAACGGGTTGTTTCGGCTCTGCTTTTCTCTCTTGCCCTTTATATGAAGTTTTATTCGGCTCCGCTGGCTCTGTGCAGCAGCTCAGAAACTTCCTGAAAACAAAATAAATGCATTTATTTAATTAAAAAGAAAAAAAAGGCAAGGGGAAAGAGGAAAAACTCAGACAAAAAGTCCAATCCTTTCTGGTTTTTTTTTTATTCTGTCTTTAATGACATTATGGTGCCCTATTGAATTCCATAAGCCCTGAGTTTGAATCCTGGCTTATCTTTGCCGTTTTTAATGCCCTTTACGAGGGACAAAGTACTCTTGGGAAGGCTGGTTCCGAGGGAAGGGCTGGCCTGGAGCTCTGCGGCGGTGGGGGAGCACTTGTCAGAGCACATGTAATTTAATTACCATACCAGTGGGTGCATGAGGCCCTTCGCACTGTAAGGAGTTGGGAAATAGTGAAAACAGGCTCCTTTATGTGTAATTAAAAGTTGTGTTTGGTTCGTGAAGTCTTTAGGGAGCCCGGGGGGGGGGGGGGTGTTGCTTTGCGGTGGTGGGGGCCACGATGGTATCCAGTGGCCCCTCCACTCTCCCTTGGGCTTTGTGTAATCTCCGCAGGGTGCTTTAGGTTAAGTGAGCCTGGATGGTCTGCTTCCCGGCTGGAGTTTCACTCTCGGAGCTGAGGAGCCCTTTCCAAGCTAGTAGGTTGCTGCTGGGTGCCCAAGAGCACGGGGAGCTCTTGCTCTCAGTTCCCCAAAGCAGAAGCCCCCATGCTGGGCCCATGTCTCAGCAGTGCTGTTACCCTTCCTGCTGCGCCTGGGGGGAAGGAGCACCCAGGGCTCCCCGAGTGTCGTTTGGGAATGGCTTCATTAACTTAAATTAAAAAACCAACAAAAAAGCAGTGCAGGCAGGGCTGCGGCTATTGCAGTAGCTGGGTAAATACCACTGGATTCTATAAAATGGATTTAACTGCTTCCTTTAAAAGAAAAAAAGAGCCGTGATGGGGTGTCTGATTGATTGTAAAAGGAGCTGTAGCTTTCTCAGAGCAAAACAGCTGCTGCAGCTCCTCGGAGCCTCGTGGCAAGCAGGGACGAGGATGGGGCTTTTGTGCTGTTTCTGGCCGTGGAGGGCTGGGGCAGAGCTGTTGGGGCTCCTTCCCTTCGCCGCACCTGAGCCGCTTCATTGCTTTGGCTATTTCAACTATTCCTTGGATCCCTGTCCCAAGTGGGCTGCGTGTGGATGCGCCCATGTCCTTGTGAGGTGGGGCTGAGTGGGCAGGGGTCCCCTCGAGCCCTGTGGATGTTTGGTCGGGTCATGGGGATCACCGGGAGCCGCGGTGGACGTGCAGCCCCTTGCACAACCCGTGTCAGGAGGTGTTTGGGTTGTCCCTGGAAACCGGGGGCTGAGTGGTGGGGATGGCCCCTATGTTTCCGGGTAGGATTTCTGGGTCCTCGCAGCCACCCCGGGGCACCTCAGTCCCTGCCTTGCTGGCACCCAGCGGTGGCAGCGCTGCTGGGAAGCCTTGTCTGCCCAAGGAGTGCTGGGTCCTGTGGGAAAACATCTTGTACGGATCAGTAGCACATGCTACTTGGAGTCTGGCAGCTGAAACAGGGTGGGGAGAAACAAAGCTGAAATCCATTCTGTGTCTCATTAATGATTGCTTGTATTGGGAGAGCTGGAGGAGGACTCTGGGCTCCGTCCTATCTCGGCGTCACATCTGGACAGGAATGTGGTGGCGGTGCTGCGGGGCTTTTGTTGCTCTCGGCCTCGAAAGAGCCGCGGTCCTGCTGCTGCTTCCCAGTACTTTTCACCTCCTGTCCCTCCTCCTCCGGCAAGCAGAGGGGTGGTGGTGGTGGTTTGGTGGTTCACGTGCTTGTGGAGGGGGTCTGGTGCCCCTCAGTGCACACCAGCATCTTTTGGGGAGGTTTTTCTTGCCCCTTGTGCGGCGTCTCCCGGTTGGAGCGCTGGTGCTGTGCTGGAGCCTCCGGATCCCGGCGCTCCCGGCTCTGCCAGCCCGTCCAGGCTCAATGCCAGATGAGTCGGACGAGCTGGGCTGGGTTGGGCTGGATTTGTGCATGGGGTGGGGTTTGCATGGCCCCTGCGCTTTCAGGGAATGGGGTTCTTCCTCTGGGGCGGGAGCTGAACCCCGCAGGGGCTGTGGGTGATGCTTGGAGGGGAAGGAGGCTTTGGGGGGGCCATCGGCTGGGTGAACAGACATATGGGGGGTTACTTGCGATGGCTTCTCTGTGTGCTCTCCCTGCCGGCGCCCCCGGGCAGGATCCCACCCGGCTCAGGTGCCGGCGTGGCAATGCTGCCCCGGCCGAGCCAGCAGCTGCGCTTCAAAAATGCCAGCTATTTATAACCCTGGCTCTGCTGCTCTGGAATAACCTTTTCCTACCCGCAGCCGGCCCTTCCCCGGTGGGCTGCTCCCCGTTCCCGAGGCTGTGCGACCTGGGGCTGCATGGAGAAGCCTGAGCAGGGGGGCTTGTTGGAGTCCAGCCGTGAACTTCCCTCGGTGTTTTCCGTGTGCTCTGTCGTGCTCTGCCCGCCTGCGTGCCATGTCTGCATGCGTGGACATCCATGGGGTTGAGCCGCGGTGAAAGGCTTTGTGTTATCCCAGTGTGATGTGGATTGGTTCTTGCTGCTGCCAACACGGGGGGCGCTGGGGGCAGGATGACCTTGGAACATGGCACAAGCTCTGAACTGCTGAACCCATGACAGTAACCCAGCGCCTTCAGGCTGGAGTTTTGGAAGCGCCTTCCTTGTGGTGGCCAAGCCCCCTCCTCTACAAAGGCCTGGGGTGGGTGCCCTCCCTGGGAGAGGGTCCTGGCTGGGTTTGGTGGTACCCAAGCTTGTCTCACCACTCCACGTTCATTCGACACAAGCATCCCATTTCCTGGCAATCACTTTCGCATACCCAGCAGCGGCTGGTGGCTCACTGGCGTGCAGCACAAGCCCAGCCTTGGGGACTGTCTGTCCCCCCGGCTTTTGGCATCCAGTGGTTTCCGAGTAGGTACTTCAGAAAGAGCAAAGAGTGTTTTCATAGCTTATCAGCTATAAATACCCTCACACTGTTAATATTGGTCACCGAGTGTTTGCATGTTTTCCTTCTCTTAATGAGCTGGGAAACGTCTGTGGTTGCACATGCATTAGCGGCAAGGCTGAGACTCGACACGTCTTCTCTTTGCTACTGATTTCAGTGTTTTAGTGGGTTTCTAAAACGTGTGAGCTCAGTCTGGCGTGTGGCTTTGCACACAGGGCCGGCAGCCTCGGGTCTGGCAGCGGCACAGAGTGATGCTCGGGGATGCGGTGATGCTCAGGGATGTGGTGGTGCTGGGCTCCGGTGTTCTTTGTTCTCGCTGTAGTATCGCAGCCAAACGCGAGGGGGAGGTCCGCAGCCCCCAGGCTCCCAACAGGGTTTTGGGGGGCAAATTCTTGATGGGTGTTGGAAAGGAGGAATAAGCTCAAAGGCACTTCCCCCCTTTAAAGCGGAGGGCGGCTGGGTTTTGCCTGGGCGGGGGTCAGGGCAGGGTCCCCCCCGTGCTGGCAGGGTGACGGCGTTGCCTGCCTGCAGCCGGGCGGGCAGCATATGGAAAGGATCTGGGTGTAATATCCCGGGCTGCAGCGCGGCTTTGCTTGAAGAGGCCACTTCAGCAGGGGACGCGGTGTGGTTAGTCCTCCCGGCTGACACATCCCAGGCCTTCCTCAGACTTGAAAGAGCTCGAGTTCGCCTTTGAATCTGAGGATTTATAGCCCTTTTAGGCCTCTCCAATAAAAGCACGGCTCCCTCCTCAGACAGAGCCCACCGTCTCCCTTCTCCAGGCTCATTATCCTGGGGATTTGTGTTGCTTGCTCTTGCTCTGTTGTTCGCTACTGCCGCTTTCTTCAGATGTGTGGCCGAGAACTTCAGAGCAGAAAAGCGGAGCTGGAGGAGCTGTGGGTCCCGGCTGCTCTGCCAGGATGCGGCCCCTGCCATGATGTTGAGCAGGGAGAGGACCCCTCATTCAGTCGTGCTGGGTGTTAGCCAGCATCTTCCGCTGTACTTGGGGAGCATTGGCTTCCCTTGCGCCATGTGTTCCTGGAGATGCCCGTGCCATCCCTTGAGGGCTGTGAGCAAACCGAGGTGAGTTCCAGTCTCTTTGGGTGAGAGCCGGGTGTGCAGCGTGCGTCCACCCCATCTGCCTTGTCTCCGCACATGTGGGCACTTAAGCATCCTCAGCTCTACAGATCATGTCTGCTTTATGCAGGCATGTCAAGCCTCTAACTGTTTAAAGAGAGTCTTAGGAAAGAGTCCAGAGAAACGACATAATAATTATTGTATTACAAATTGTTTCCTTTAATGGGCCCTGTCGGATCGCTCAGTCTGCTAAACACATTGTGCCCTCCCCCAGCCCCGTGCTGCTGCGGCCCCTTTCCACTGCTCCAACCTCCCCTCGCAAACCCAGCCCGCTGGAAAATTCCTGCTGCCGAGGAGCCCGGGTGGGGGGGCGAGGGGTGGGGGGACCACGGGCACCTGCACTGCGTCTGTGGGGCAAGGGGAGGATGCTGTGGTTGCCTCTTGAAGAGAGGTCCTCTCCCTGCAGTGTGTGGTGGTCTCTGCCCTTTTCCCTCCCTCCAGAGCCTTGTAGTGCCCTGGATTCTGCCTATCCCAAGGGTTTTAAGGCCAGTGGCACACCCAGCTGATGCTCAAAGCTTAAGGGCACCTTCTCACTGGTCAAAACCGTCTTGCCCTGCCTGCACTGGTGCCTCAGGCAGGGCCGGATGGGCAGAGTGAGCTTCCCACCCTTCCCTGGTGTGTTTTGAGTGCTTGCGTGGTGGTGGTGGTGGTGGTGGACGCTTCCCAGGCAGCTTTTTGGCAGCTCCCAGCCCCCGAGGGCTCGCGGGGTGTAAGGAGAGGAGCCACCAGCGGCAGTGCAGACCTTTTCGTTGCCCCCGAAGACTGAACGTGTTGGAATTAAGCAGCAGGTTACGTTTCTTCAAGGCCGAGCAGAAAATATGTTTTAAATTTGGCAGCCGGCAGCGGAGAGCGGGTGGGAGAAATTTTCCAGGTATTGCGTTACACTTTCTCCTAAAAGGGCTCTGCTTTGGGGCTGGGGATTAAAGGGAAGAGAGGAGGGGGCAGCCCCAGGAGCGGGGATGGGGGCCTGCCCCCCTGGGGCACCTCGTCCCTCCACGTGCTCGCAGCCCAGTGTGCTCCCAGGGGTGTGCTGCTCGCCCTGATGGCTGACTCAGGCCCTGCTCTGGGCAGAGATGCGCTGCAGGGGACGGCCGGGATTAAGTTTTGGGCTTCCTCCCTCTGGGTGCGATGGGAAATTTCCACCTGGCTGTAGGCACCACCCTGCTCCGGCCGGGCTCTGCCTCCTCTCCTCCTCTGGTGTCTTTAAGAAACATGCTTCATGCAAGAGCGAACCTGGGATCCGCTCCCAGCACGGATCTGGGGCTCGGCCAATTAGTCAATTATTTTAGAAGAAGAAAATGAAAAGGGAAAAAAAAAAAATCCTTCTTTTTATAGGGGAAGGTCTGGCCAACGCATCAGGCAGCAGCGCCTCTCCTGCAGGAAGCACTGGGGCGAGGGGAGCCGAGGCTCTGCGCAGCTCCTGCCCCAGAGACCTCTGCCTGTAGTTGCTCCGCTCTGGCATGTTCCCCTGTGCTGGTGGGATGAGGAGCTGCCCCTTGCATCAACCAAGAAATGTGCTCCTGGCATCTTCCAGTGCCCCTTGCATCAGGCTGTACTTCCCCAGCATGTCCCCTGTCCTAGGGCAGACAGGCGGGTGGTCCGTGAGCATCCCCTCCTGAGCTGGCACTGGTGCATCCCATTGTTCCCAGCTTCCTTCACAGTGGGAGGAGGAGGAGATGCTTCCCCAGGAGGTGGGGAAGGGCTGCCCCAGTGCTGTTGGAGGGGGGGTGTGGAGCCCCTTCCCTGTCACTTGGGCGGACCTACAGTGCCACGCGGTCCCCACTGCCCAAGCGGGCTGGGGAGCCGGGGGGCCAGGTCGAGGTTTCAGGAAGGCACTTTGAGGTGTGAAGGGCTGGAGGCAGCTGGAATTTCCCCTTCAGCTGTGTTTTGCTTTATATTTGCAGGAGTATTCTTAGGTGGAGAGGAGGGTCCCTTGTGCAGCCATGCCTCCTGCACCCCCAGCCCTCTCCTGTCCCTGTGCCAGCACACCTCTGTGCCCATTGCCAGTGTGGCTGCAGTAGGAGGACTTTTCCCTGCTGTGTTTTTCCTCTTGCCTGAGCTGCAGGAACTCTTGTTGAGGGTAGGGGATGGAGGAAAGCTGGCCCACAAGGGATGTTGGGGACAAGGATGCTGGCTGGGCTTGGTGTTCCCTCACTGTAAGCAATGAGTGCCAGGGCTCAGGGAAGGCTCTGCGTGGCTCCCTGGCAAAGGCAGGGACTGGGCCACAGCCCTTGCTGAGTTTGGTGGCTCGGGATGGTACACGGTGGTGTGTAGGCCAGCTGGCTCTTGCTTTGTGTCTTGGGGAGAGGATGGCACTCCGTGGTAGCGGTGGGGAGCAGCCAGTATCGTCCCAGAGACCAGCTCTGTGGACCCAAAGGCCGGGATGGGGGGGTCCTATGCAAGTCCCTTCCCAGAAGCGGTTTCCTGATCCCGGGGAGGTTTGACACTTGATGTTGCTTTTGATCTCTGCCCTGACTTGGTTGGCGATGGGTGCTGCTTCCCTAATTACCCCCTTCATGTGGGGCTGCGCCGGGTGTTTGCGCTTACCCTGTCTCTCAAGGAAAAAAAAATACCCTGGAAGGGTGTGTGCGGGGTGGGGGAGCTTTCCCATACCAAGCAGGAATCCTACAGCGCTCTTCATATAGCCCAGGGTGCTCCCACCCACGGCAGGCAGTTTCATGCTCCTCGGCTGGTTTCGTAACATCCAGGGGAGGCACGAAAGGCTTCCTAAACCGCCTCCCTTTGCCGCGTGTGGAGGCTATGGGCTTGGGAAGGCAGATGGGGGTACCCCCCTCTTGGGGTGCCAGCTGGTCAGTGGGGCTAGGGGTTTGCTGGTTGTGCTGCCTGGCTGGAAGAGCACCGGTGCCTGCCTACAGCATCCCTCTTTGGCTGGGCTTTGCTTCTTTCGTGAGACATGGCGTGTTGTGCCTGGGCACATTGCAGAATGGGTGCAGCGAGCAGCATGGAGGAAGCGGGGAGTCCTGCTGCTGTCCCCAGCCTGGGGACGGGGTGTCTGCAGTTTGGAAGGACTGCAGGGTCTGCCTTGGTCCTGCTCTCCCAGGCAGGGCCCTTTCCTCCTTGTTTTTTCCTCTTTAAGGATGGGGTGGCATGGGTTGAGGATGGAGATGCGTGGATTGAGGGTAGAAGCACGTGGATCGTCTTGCGAAGCTCCCAGGAGTTCACCCGTGCCTGTAAAAGCAGTTGGAGTTTTGTGGGATGTCAAACTTGCAAGTAAAGCATTAACATGCTGCAACACACAGATGGAGCAAAGAAATCTTTGCATTTCTTATCCAAGAACATGTCCTCCTTAAGGCACATGCAGGTGCCTGTCCCCATGTGCCCGTGACATGGCAGGAGGGACCTTTGCCCGCCCTATGCCATCTGCTTGGGGAAGCCTCCACTGCCTACTCTTTGTCAGGGAGCGGAGTGAAAATCCCTTTTCTGGTTTATTAAAGATAGAGATTTGTCGATAGTATGAATTGTTTCCTTGCGCGAGGATGGGGAGTGGGTGACAGATACTAGAGCAGTGGGATAATTGCTTCCAGATGCTGCCTCCCCTCGTCGCTGTGGCCGTGTGTGTTCCAGCGCTTTGCCAGCTCCAGCGAGCTAAACCAAGGAGTCAGCCCAAGAGCTGGGGCTGGTCCGAGCGGTTTCAAGCAGCTCAGACTGCGATGGCTCTTGATTCCACCGCGTCTTCCGGCAGCCGGAGCCGTCCTGTGCGGACGTGGACGCGGGCGTGCGCGTGAGCTGCGGCTCTTCGGGTTCTGCCAGCCCCTGAGCTGGGGCTCTGTGGGAACTGCCAAGTGCTGCAGGACTGGGGACACAATCTGGAATTGGCAGCGCTGGCTGCATTGTGCGCAGTGGGAGGCTCTCCCGGATCCGTGCTGCAGGAGGCTGCCTCCGCTGTGCCCAGCTTCACCGCAGCCCGCGCCGCCTCGGGATGCTTGTGCCGTAAACACCGTGCTGCTTGGCATCTGGGCTTCCTCGCAGAGAGCATGGGTGCTAGCAGTAGTATTAATGATTATTTATTGGCTCTTAATGCCAAATAATGTAAGCATCAGGCTAAGGCACATGTTGCTCCTGCAACGTTTGGCATTGGGGTTTTATGCGCTTTGTGAGTTAGAAGGTGGCAAATGGTGGGTTGTTTTGATAAACTCCCCTGAAGGTATAGATTCTTGAAGGGCTTTGCCGTTGACCTTCTTGTTAATTACTGCTCTGCAGCACTTGGAGGACCAGCTGAAAGGGAGTAATGAAGCATCGTCATCCGGCGGGCTCAGCCTGGCCAGGGCCCAGTGAGGAAAACGCCTCCTCCCTCCTGCTGCACCGGGATGTGTGTGCCTCCCTCTGCATATTTATCAAACTGGTTCCTCATGCCTGGTAGATTGGAGCCTCAGCTCATAAGACCTACTTTAAGGTTATGGTTCTGACCTTGATTTGCTCCAGCAATGGGTTGTCAATGTAGGTTTTTCCCCAGGTAGCTGCAATAGAGGTAAACCAGCTGATGGTGAAGGTGCTTGCGATGAAAAGGGAGCAAAATGGCTCGCTGGGATGTTGCTTGCTGATGGACACGGGTTTTACTTCCTCACAATTTCCCTTGCTTTTAGCCCCAGACAAAGCTTGGTGGGAAGGAGGAGGGAAAACATGAACGGAGGAGAATTCACTACTCTTGTGATTTCTGTAGTGCTTCTGAAGGTGAGAGTTGAGTCACTTTGCCTGGTACCAGCTCAGCAATTCCACCTCTTCCCCACAGAGTGTCTGAAGGCACGCCGGGAGAAATAATGCTTGGGGTTAAAAATAGACACTGACAATAGGAAGGGAGGACTGGAAAAGCTCTGTGTCAGGGGAGATGGACAGAGCCCCATGAGAGGCAGCAGCATTGTGCGCTGCTAGAGCTGGCTTTAATGGGTTAGACCGGAATTAAATTGCATTTGCGCTTGCCGTAATGTAGAGTGGATTTCACCCTTGGGCTTAGATGTCAACCAGTCAGCCCAGGGACTGCGCTCTCCTCTTAAGGGTCTTGCAAGAGTTTGTTAGTGAGGCTGCAGTGCTGTTGGGGCCAGAGCTGGGGGAATAGAGCAGCTCATTATATCCGACTTGTTGGAGGAGGACAGGTGGGACACGGCTTTGGCAGAGGAGAGCCTGGCATGGGGTGGGAATGTTCCAGCTCTCCTGCCGATTTTAGGACTGATCTGGAGAGGGAGGCGCTTAAACTCCATCCACTTCATTGCCAAATGGTTTGTGCAGTTGTGCCCATGCCCAAGGTTGGGCTGTTCCAGTGCCACCAGTAGCTGCCCTTTTGGGAGCAGGATGTTGAGGGTGCTGCTTGGCCAGGGATGGCGGCAGTGCCGATGGCAGGGTGCTGAGTGGTGCAGGGCTGCGTTCTGCAACCCTTGCCCAAGGCTTTTGTTAAAGCTCATTAAATCCATCTGTGGTTACCGAAGCCTGACCAGAAAGCCTGGTCTCCAGTGGAGGCTGGGCAGCCTGAGTCTGCATCCCCATGGTGGGGACGCGGCCAGCACCATCCCCCTGGGGCAGCCGCCAAGGAGCGGGCGGGAGGAGATGGGGTCACAGCTCCCGCTGGAGCGGGACCAGGAGCGATTCCGGCTTCTCTCTTTAGTTTCAAGCTTTTTCCTTTCTCTCCTGTTTTCTTTTACTCTGGCAGCCCGCTCAGGCCTCTCTGCCGCGCGAGATGCTGCGAGTACAATGGGGCTGTGAGGTGGGGCGGGAGGGTGGAAGGAGATGAAAGGGGAAAAGTAAAATTGAGGCATGTCTGGAAGGGCATTTTGATGTAAATGGGACTTTTTGATAGACTCTGAGAGACACCGGCAGAAAGGGCACTGGCCCCCTTCGGCGTGCTGAGCTCCGGCCTCGGCTCTTTCATTTGCTCAGGAAAAGGGCATTTTTTTGTACCTCCTGCTGGGTGCACCCATGGTTCCTACTGGTCCTCCCGTCACCATCACCACCGTGTCCTGGTGTGTGCGGAACAGCCCCGTGTGCCTGTCTTAATGAAATCAAACGAGTGAGAGCCCAGTTCAGAATGTGAAAGTAGCGGCTGAACCTCCGGAAAGGGAGATGGCTTCTTGCAGCCCGAGTGGGCAAACCGTGGGTGGCCAGAAGGGCATGGCTCCATCCCGCTGTCCTCCCCCTGGCAGCTCCTACAAGCCTTTCCCCTCCCCAGGGATGGAGCGATTGATCCGCTCTTGTCCTTTTGATCCCAGCCCTTGTCCTTGGCACTGTCTCAGCAGCTCTCCTGTGTTCATGGAGATGTGGCCTCACCGTGAGTCATCCTTCCTTTCTGCTGCTGTTTTTATTTTTCCCTTTTCCTTCTCCTAAGCGAGCACTTACTAAAAGGAAGCGGCATATTCATCCAGGAAACAAGAGCACGATAAACACACGGTGTTTATAGTTTAAAAGGCATCTCCGTTGTGGTTGTCGCTGCTGATTTGACAAGCTGGGAGCAAAAGGCAGCTGTGGAGGGACGGGGATGCTCAGAGGTCCCTCGTCCTGATGGGGAGCAATGGGGAGCCCTCGGGGGGTCACCCGTCTCCTGTCACCTTTCCATGTGCTTGCGTGCTTCTGCTTGGCAGCTGCTGACCCTGCCAAGGTGAGAGGAGGAGAAATGAGGACAGCGTTGCTCCCTGGAGAGCAGTCTGACAGGTTGGGGGGCCGGGAGGGGGGAACCGGGAAGGTCGGTCGGAGCCGGCGTCCACATCCCTGCGCCATCGCAGGCGATGGGTACCCCGTAGAGGAGACCTGTCACTTCTCATCTCCGTGTTGTCGGCTGAGCCCGTGGCTGAGCTCGTGTCCTCCCTGCACTCCCCGCTGCTGCGTTGCGTTCCTTGGGTTGTCGTCTTGCACGTTGGCAGTCTGAAAATTCACTGGTAGTATAAAACCGTCAAAAAACCAAAGTCGGTAAAAATGGCAATTGCAGGGAAACTTGTTTCTTCTTCTGACAAACTTTGAGTCGGTCCTTTAATCTCTAATCTAGGTTTATGGTCATCTTTATTGAAATGCTTGGGCTCTGGGATGAGTTGACATGTATGACCATCATAAACCAGGAGTTATGGGAGCCCAGAATTGCATTGATGGTCCAAGTGTCTGCAGGAAGCGTTTTTAAAATCTCTAATTGGGATTTATTGGCCATTGTGGCTGAAACTGTCAGGAGAAAATAAAATAATCAGCTTGGGACTTCTTTCCCCCTCCGCCCCCCCCCCCCCCTTCAGCCTTTGGCTCCTTCCACATGTGCTTAAATCATTTTCTTCCTTGACTATGTGCTTAATGCCTTTCTAACTGGGAGGCTGTGGGTGAGAGAAGAGAATGATTGGTGCTGGCTGCCTCAGCTCCCATGCCTGGCTCCCTGTGTTCTCCTGCCTCTGCACACTCTCCTGGCTCCCTGTCCTCACCATTCTGGACATCTGCTTGGTACACCATGGTGTGTGATGCTCATGGGTATGTCCGTGGCCATGGAGGATGTGGGTATGAGGGACACGGAGCAACATGCGTGTCTGGAGGAGGCATCTCAGGTGGCTTCTTCCCCAGGGTATCTCAGTCCGAAGAAGGACGCTTGCTTATCTGAGATGATTTTGTTGTTAAAGATGTACGTAACAGGAACCTCGTGGTGTGGAAGGGCGTCCTCCTTGGGTCAGTCAGGAAAGGGAGCTGGAGAAGCGACTTGTGTGCGCTGCTGGGAAATAGAGCCTGCCAGGATCTTTATCAGTCAAACTGTCATTTTCCATGGAGTTACGACAGTTCTGAGACAAGTGCAGGAGGCCAACACTGCAGCTTTTCTACAAGACAGCTAATCTATGCTAGAGCTGCAGCGGAGCCCGCGCTGCTTCAGGGTGGTGTGGGTGATGCTGAGCTGCCTACCCTCTGCTATGACTGCAGGATCTTGGCATCAGAGCAAACACCATGGCCCGTATCTTCTCTTTGCAAGGGGCCTTGGAGTTAAATCTCTTGGGTTTTCTTTTTTGGATAAGCTAAACCAACCCCTTCCCCACACACACCTTTTTTTCCCAGTCTTTGAATCCCTTCTGTGCTTTGCTTGTTATCCTTGTCCGGGCTACACATGCACTGTATTGCTCTCGATGGTGCCTGGCATCTAGAGACAAAGCTGACCCAGCCCCAGGCTTCTTCCTGGCCCTTCCTTGTTATCTGTTGTTGCCAATTTGCTCTCCGCTAACCTGCGACCACAACGCAAAACCTGACAGCGTCAGGTCCTGAGTTAGCCTGGAATAGTCTGCTCAGCTTGATAAATACCTCTGGTTCTGTTTAGTTTAACAAATACCTTCTTTAATAGCAAAGCTTTTTGTTAAGCTTTCTCATATTATCATCACGCTTAATCATGCACAGTGACTTCTAAAAGTACTTTTTTTTAAATGCCAGTTTTTATCCAGATTTTAAAATTGAAATTCATTTTTTATCCAGAGGCAGGATATAAATGACTCGACTAAAATTAGATTAATCCTAATAAGAATGTCAGTTATCATTTCTGAATACAGTATTTTTTATTTTTTTATATTTTTTTTTAATTTTACACGCCTCTTTAGCTATAATTGCAGTGTAATTTCTTACACAGACATGGTGTGTCCTCACGGTTGACAGAAATACTTAATGCAATGTCGACACCGCGGTAAGTTCCGAATCAGTGCACCGCAGTCGCTGCAAATGTTTTGAACTTTCTCCTTACTAAGTTAGAGAAGGAAAAGCACCCGAAATGCCAAGCGGGACTAAAACGTACTCATCGGAGTAAAGCCGGATGGTTGGATGAGCCCTCCAGAAGTGCCTTTCATGAGCTGGGACAGGGAGGCAGAAAGGGAAGGGGGAGCTGGGGCCCAGGAAGGTGATTTGGGGTCAGGCGAGTGAGGTCAGGTTGTGAAGTTATGCAGAGTCCCACCTGGGTCCAAAGGGCTGCAGGGCAGGACTGGGGCCATTCTGCAGCAGTGCCTCCCTTGGCATTTATTTAAGGCCTGTTAAACAAACCGCCTTTCTGGTGGATGCTCTGAATCCATCTCTGGCCACGTGTACAAGGTGGGTGTTTGATCTCTGTTTGCTTTCACGCCTCCGGTCGCTGCCAGCGCTTTGGGGAGCAGGTGGGAGGTGCGTGTGCCACCCAGGCTGCAGCCCTCCGCAAGCATCTCCTCAAACATCTGCCCTCTGCAAACATCTGCCTGCATCCTCTCAGCGCCCTGAGCCACCTCTGGCCCTGCACAGTGAGTGGGGGAATGCTGGGGGACAGTGGGGTGTCCGTGCCATACCTGGAATGGGGCAAATCCCCATGCGCACAGCAGGCACTTTGCAATAACATTGCAATACAGGGGTTACCATCAGCCCTCTCTGGCACGGTGGCATCGCTGGGACGTGTCCCTGGCCTGGTGGCACAGCGTGCGGTGGGGCAAGCACCGCATCCAGGAATGCCGGAGCTGGCGGGATTTTGGGACAAGGCTCTGGGGAGCCGCATCTGGCAGCGGAGCTGGGTGGGAGGAAGTGGTTGGGGGCAGGCTCTGGTCTCTCCTGCGGCATCTCGTCAGCTTTCTTCCATGCATGTGGGTGGCAAGTCGGAGGTTTTCGTCCTGGGGGGGGAGGATTGTGAATGCTCCCCATCCGCAGGCAATTGGAAACTGCTGTGTGCTGGGCCAGGGCTGGAAGCAGGGCGGCAGCCTGGGTGCTCTGCCCTCCTCCTCCTCCTCCCCAGGCCCAAGGGCTGCTTTATTTTTAGATCTAAAATCTGAGCTTCCCTTAGCGCTTTGTTAAAGCTCCTGCTGGGGGCAGGGGCTGGGGACATCCCTGGGGAAGGGGCTGGAGAGCAGACCCACTTCTGAGACCTCTGGGTCTGACAGCGCCTGTGACACCCAAGGCAGCAGTGGGCTTTCTGGTTCCTCTCCTCCTCCTGTTCCCTGCAGGAGCCTGTACATTGTGTAAAGTTCAGCTGTATGTGTATCTGGCCTAAAAATAAAAGCGAGTGTGAGCCAGATCTCTTTCGGCAGGAGGAGAGGTTTAAACCTGACACTCCTGTGTTGTGCTGGCCTCTCTGCCAGCTCTTCTCTCAGCCGCCACTGTGCCAGCTAGCCCTGAACTGGGTAAACTGGGAGCACTGGAAGGGCAGGCAGGGGGGAGCTCAGGGCATCCCAGTCTTTTACAGTGGTGAAGCCCTTAGGAGGGTCTTTGTCTTTCCCGAAGGCTGTAGATATGGAGAAAATTGGGGCTTTTGTGCCAGAATGAAACTTCTGAGTAACGAGGGAATGTGAGCAGCACTGGGAAGAGGTTTAAGGGAGAAAGGGATAGCTTTCTTCCCTGAGTGGCATTCAGGAGCATGGCCAAAGGTTAGAGGCTGGATTTGTGCTTTCTCACAGAGCTTGCTCACCAGGCTTTGGTGCTCGCTCGCAGTCTGTGTGCAGGAGGACAAGGGTGTGGTGAAGGGAGAAGTAATCTTTTGAGGTCTTATGACTCATCTTTAGCTTTTTCTCCTAGACCTAAACCAGACCCATCCACCCCCGTGGTGTGGGGCTGAAGGTCCTGTCCAGCGGCGTGAGGATGATAGGGCTGACTCAGAGGCGAGGAATACTGTGTGACCCGGTTGCTGGGGCAGTTGGAGCAGGGCCGCAGTGGACGGCTGTTGGGGTGATTGTACCCATGCACTTGGTTCTGATGGGGCAGTTAAGAAGACCTTAATGGGTTCTAAGGCTGTCTGCAGCCGGGCGAGTTCCCGGTAATGACACGAGGGCTGAGGGATGGTGGGAAGATGGCAGCTTCCAGACTGAGCCAGGATGACAGAACTCGTTTGGCCACATCTGGGAGCCGGGAGATCAAAGGGCCTGGCAGTGAGTCAGGGCGGCGCGGCCAGGGGTGATGCTGCTCCCTGGGGACCGCGGGGCTGGCGGAACCCGGGAGACCTGTTGGGGCAGGGCATCCCGCAGCCCGGCTGCGGGTAACCGTCCACAGGGATTTCTCCTCTCCCTGCCCGGTTCCTAATGCTGGGACTAATCCTTCAAACCACAGCATTGCTTCCCCAGGGCGAGCCTCAGCCCGTGCTCGCAAGCCAGCATCACCCGGCCCTCAGTGGGATCTCCAGGGATGAAGGCACAGGCGCTGGCACACCCTGGGGGGCTGCTGGGTGCCAGGGAAGCGGTTGAAGCTGGAAGGCCCCCACTGCTGCTGCTCCCTGGGGGACACGTGGGCTTTAGTTTTGTGGAAGTCCTCAGGAAAATGGGTCAAGTTGGTTGATCCTCTCTCCTTTGCTTTGAAGGCAGCTGTATGGCCATGTGTAGTGTGAAGTGGGGAGCTGAGGGGGTTTGGGGACCCCTCCTGTACCCCTGAGGATGTAGCAGCAGCAACTTACAGCATTGTGGTGGCTAGGTTGGGGTGCGGGAGCATGCCCAGCCACCGTCACATGTGGGGAGGGGGCTGGTCTGGGGTTGTGGAGTGGAGGGTTAGCCAGGGTGTCAGGTACCGGGGTGTAGGGAGGAAGGGACTTCGTCTCGCCCAAGGACTAACCGCAGCCTGTAACTTCATCTCTTGGCTGTTTGCTTTCAGTTCTTCGTGTTTCCAACTGAGCTGGAAAAGTGAGAGGTGGGAAGGACGGGGAGTGGGGGGGTCTTCATAAAACACTGGGGTTGGTGTCAGGTCTGGTGGGCTGAGCCCCCCCCATCCCCATGTCCCCTGCTCTCCCCAAACCCACATGGTGAAGGGCTGCAGTTTTGCCTCCTTTCTGTCCTGGCAGCGGATTAATCTGCATGACAATTAGTGGGGCTTGGCGGGGAGGTCTTGCTCTTGGGTTCCTTGGGCATATTCCTGCCGCTTTCCCTTCCAAGTGGGCGCCTAGCCGCCGCCGCATCCCCTGCCAAAGTAATTCTTTGCTTTGGAACCGGGAGGCGAAATCTCCACTGTCTTATTTTGGAGGGGTCAGGGAAGGAGCGGGAACCCCGCTGGTCCAACCTTGTTCCCTTTTAACCTGCCTCTCCCCCGCTTCCCCTCTCGGCCCCCGTCCTCCGGATGAGCGGGGCTGCAGCCAGGGCACGAGCATCCAAACCGAATCAAAGCTGAAAAGCACAGGAGGCTGAGCCGGGAACCCGATCTGCTTCCGCTGGATCATTTAATACCCGCAGCATCCCGCGCTCGGGCTTTGGGTTCGTGCCGCTTCTGGTGCCGTTTGGCTTTTGCAGCGCCTGCCGGGGTGCTGGGCTCTGCTTCCCCATTCCCTCAGGGGCTTGGGGTGGTTTTACGGGGGAGGGTTTTGGTGGTCGCAGCTGCAGCATCCAGCTGCCAACCTCTGGACAGGCAGCTGTGCTGGGGAGCAGCGGTGCAGGCAGAAGGTGAGCGCTGGCTGCCTGCGCCTCGGCCCCCGCCGCCGCTGCCTGCGCCTCATTGTCTCACTTCTCTCTCCATTCCTACGCCAATTAAAGAGCCGTGTTGCCATTCATGGCCCTTATGGTTTTGTTCAGTTGTCTGTCAGCTCTTGTCAAGCTCTGTCCCCTTCCCCTCCCCCGTTTTCAAAAACAAAACCCCTGACAAACCCCCCTTTGAATCCCCTCTTACCTCACTCCCAGCGTGGGGCCCCATTGACGGGAGATGCCGGCGGCAGCGGCGGGGAGACCGCTCCCCACGCCGCCTTTGTGGACTGCTGAATCCCCCCCCCCCGGACCCCGGCCTCCCCGCTTCTTGCCAGCATTAATTAGATAACTCGGTCCGTCTTTATTTCTCCGAGGGGAGGTGCGGGGCGATATTACTTGAGGGAGAGAATATGGCTTTTTCTTGCCTCCTTCTTCATGTTTTGGCCGAGCCCTTGGTTCCATCGCTGGCGGAATTGCTCATTGTGCTGAAAAATAATGACTTTGCAGGGGTGTGTGTGGGGCGGGGGGGGTGGGGTGAGCCCAGTGGACCCCCACTGCTCCTGATTGAACCCAGATGGGGTCTTGCACCCCATGGGTTGGTGCTGGCAGGAGCTGGGGGTCCCCAAGGCCAAATGCCACCGGCTGTGGAGAGTGCTGCAGGTGGCAGCAGCAGCCTGCGCCAGGGCTCTGGCCCCAATTAAATCTGCTTCGAACTCCCTCAATTAGCAGCATTTTTCTTTCTGCAACTCCCCCTCACAGGCTTTGGATTAATATGGTTTGTTTACATGGTTTGGGTGCAGCATCTGAACGCACGGGGTGATGCGCAGAGGTGGGAAGATGGAACAGCACATGGCTGCTCACATCAGTGCCTGGCTTCTGTGAGGCCTGGGAGCCTTGTTCCTCTTCCTCCTCAGAGCGTTGGGGTGGTCAGCAGCCATCCTCTCGTGTGGTAGACAAGCACGGGGAGGCATCCTGGCCGAGCCCGGGGGGGGGACACGAAAGGAAGTATCCAGCTTTTGGTGGGTGTTGTCACCCTTCTTTGGCAGCTGTCATCCCCAGGGTGGAGGTGATCTGGGGGGTACCCAGTTGTCCCCCACTACCTATGAGCATCTTCTCCAGCCACAGGGCAGGCAGTGTGCGCACAGGGAGGGTGCTGGAGGTAATCAAAGCCTTGAGATGCCCATCCCAATTGACTGGATGTATTGACAGCGAGCAGGGGGCACGCAGCAGCTCGAGGGCTGGAGCGGGAGCCCCACTCCAGTGATCCCAGCACAGCAGACCCTGTGCTGGTGGCTTCTGTGGTGGCTCTGCTATCGCTGGTGCGTGCTTTAGCCTCTGTGGGACACAGCCCAAAGCCACCCAACCTCTGCTGGGTGTTTGTGGGGCAGCTGATAGGCCATAGTTGGGATGGGACAGGAGGAGATGTGGTTGGAAATGTGGTCCCTGCCATGGGAGGGGATGGAAGAGCTTTCTCCCTACCTGGCTGGGTGCTTTGGTAGCCACCCGCGCGCTGCGGTTCTCCAGTGCCTGTCCTTGGGGCTGGTGAAGGCAGACTGGGGCTCAGATGCTCTCTGGCCGTGTGTGTACATTTGCCATGCTGTAATTAGAGGATGGCTCCAGGAGAAAGCCCTTCCCACAGCCTTGCTCCGAGTCACCAGGGCCGGCCCTGGCTGCTGGCGACTGTGGGGATGGGGATGTCACTGCTGCGGTGGCAGCCGCCGGCCATGGTCACCAAGGGGTGGCCGTGGTCACCGAGGGGTGGCCAGCACCCGTGCCTGCTTTCCTGAAGCCTGGCTGCCTGCCTGTTCCCTGCAGCACCCTCGGTGTCGGGAGCCCTCCTGTGCTCGTGTCTTCTTGGCTGGTGATAACCACGGTGTAACCGCTGCTGGAGCTGGTCCCAAACCCCCCGGGAGCAGAGCGGGCTCCTGAGCTCAGCCGCTGGTGCAGAGGGCAGAGCAGACCTGTGTGGATTGTCCTTTCCCCCCAGTGACCTGCTAGCTGTCCCGCATCTGGACTCGCGCTGCTGTGGCATCCGGTGCAGGGATGATGCAAGCAAAGCCTGTACGGAGGGACTGTGTTGCTGCTGCTTGGTGGGTGGCTTTTTTGGCTGAAGAGCACCTCTAGTAATGGAAACCCTTGCTGGGTGGTGAAGTAGGTGGAGTTCTGAGTCAGCCGTTTGCCCAGTGTTGTTCTGGATTCCTCCTCCCTTGGGAGAAGGGGTCTGTAACGGAGGATGGGAGACCAGACCTTTCTGCAGGCTGGTTTGCAGTTGTAACCTGGGTTCTCCTCCTGGCTTCCTGTTGCAGAAAGACACTGCAGCTGTGTGTTTTTGTGGTAAAATAGGTTCCGTCTGGTCTTTCTCCATTTGCTAAGTAAAACTGGGCCGTGCCCTTTCCGTTCTGTGTTTGGTCTTCAGGGTTACAACAGTGACTGTGCAGCTTCTGCACAAAGCTCGAGGAGCCGTGGTGGGGTGTCTCCTGCTTCCCACCTGAGATGGGCAGCTCTGCATGGAGTAGGCGATACGATCTCTTGGCCTTCAGTCGTTGAAGCTGGTTAGGGAGGGATACAGCATGAAGCACTGAGTGTGAGGCTCACGGTTACTGAGCCTCTGTGCGATGTATTGAGTGGCCTTCTGGCATTGCCAAAGCCACTGGCTTCCCTATGGAGGGAGGCTGGGAGCTAAGCTGGGGCTGGCACTTGAGCATGGACTCGCCTGTGCTGTCTCAAGCATCTCGCCTCTTTCTGGGCAGAGAGGAGGGTATTTTAGTTTCATTTGCCCTTTGCAGGTGGTGTTTCCTTGCCTTCTGCTTAATTTGTACCTTGGCTTGACCATAACCTGGGGTTGATCACAGTGCAGAGCTTACTGGGGTGTCTGTACCAGCGGTGCGCCGGCTTGGGTATCTTTTAGCTTCATCTCAGAAAATGGCATCCTTGACACCTGGGGGGGGTGTGTGTGTCACTTTTGGGTGGGTGGGTGCTTTTACCAGCCTGTGACAAGCCTTACAGCTGGCATTGAAGCAACAAAGGGGGTTTGGGGCGCAGTGGCGCTAGAAAATGGCATCCCAGTGCTGGGGGGGGGCCAGGGTGCGGGTTGCCATGGAGACCCGTTTATGCCTCACTGATGCGTCGTGTAAATCCGTTTGGAAACGAGAAGGGCCTTTTGTCTTTGGGAGGGTTGAATGGGCCTCATTAAACCCAAGATGTGGAAAAAGGGCCTTAGAGTGCATCTGGGATGGGGGACGGGACAGGATGGCCACAGGGGCTCAGCAGAGGCGATTCCCCCTCCTCAGGGACGGGGGGGATGATGAGGGGCTGGGAGAGGCTGGAAGGTGCCATTGTGAATAGCTGAAAAATATCTCTTTGAGCAGTGGAGGCCAAAAGGGCTGGAGGAGATAAGAGGCTTCTTTTTTTTCCCAGAGTTACCTGAAATTGCTGGGTTCTGTGCTCCCCACCTCGTCTCCGAAAGGATGCAGCAGAAATAGAAGAGGTCTGCAGAAGGGCAGTGAAAATAATTATACGTAGATTAGCAGGGGGAAAAAAAAGATCGAAGGCTCTTTTTAAAGGAAACTAATAATAGCAGAGCACATAAAAGAAGTGGGATCTAAAAGTGTGGGGATTTGCGTGCTCCTATTTACCCTCCTTTGTGGTGATGAGTAACTCGACTGAACAAGCGAGAAGGCGACAGATACAGATGGGAGGCAGGGGAGAGCAGGGAACCTTTTTATTCAAGTTGTAATTAACTTCCTTCCATGGGATATCTTTGTTCTCAAGAATTTAACGGGAGTTGAAAAAGGGTCCTGTGCTTCCAGGTGCTGTCACTGCTCCGGGTGCTCTGGGAAGGGGGCTGTGGATGCCGTTGGTGTACTTGGATGAGGTGGGGCCCTTTGGTTAAGTGTGTAATTCCTGTTTTAGTTGTCCTTGGCTCTGGAGAGGTGAAGTGAGTTGCGTGATGGGCTGCAGTGTCTGGCAGGCCTGGCTGGGGACCCCCACAGATGTATCCAGTCCTGCCCCATCCCTGTGAAATGGGATGTCTGGTGCTCTCGGCTCAAGCTCTCAGGGGACCATGCCATTGTCCCTGTCCTATGATCCTGTTTGGCTTCAGCCACGGAGTTGTGAAGGTACTGCCCAAGTAAGGACCCAGTATTTGCTACCAGCCCCTTGATGTCTCTTGCTTGGTGGAAATGTGGGTTTGGCAAATGCTAGGGTGTCACTGGAGGAGCTTTGGGGCGACTGTGAGCTCTGGATTGACCTTCGGCTGGCTGGAGTGTGACCTGGCTCTGCGGCATCGGGGGCCTGGAGGACTCCTCCATGAGCAGGACTGATTTCTTCTAGCTGATGGCCAAGCGTTATGGGTAGAGAGAGTCCCCTGTGCCTGGGTAGCTACTGTGGAAGAGTGGTGCTGTGTCCCAGAAAGGGAAAAGAATGAGGCAGGGAGAGGCAGGCGTTTAATTTCATGTGTGGCTGGGCACGGGCAAAGGTCTCGCAGGTTTCAGAGGTGTTTTTCAGGAATATGAACACAGTTTGTGTATGGAGTTTTTGGCTTTTCTACTGGGCCTCTTCAGCTTGCAGAGCTCCTGGCTGTTTCCCATCCCTTTTCTAAGGTGGTTCCCAGCTGCTGGGAGCTGCGGTGGCTCATGGAAACTGTGGTCTTGCTGGTGGGATCTGTGTGCTCTGTTGATACAGAGAGCTGTGCCAACGTGGTCTTCAGCTGCCCAGGCACCAGGAAGATGCAGGTCTCCTGCATATTAGAAAATGCCGTATGGACCTTGGTTATTGCTGCCCTCCACTTGCAGTGCTTCGCTCTGCTGGGCATTGTTGGCCATCCTGCAGCCTTCACTGCCAGAAGTAAATGTTCTCCTTGGAAGATACAGCTATTTTTGGTTTTCTTTGAAGAAAACAGCGTTTAGCATATGTCATCTTGTATGTATGTCAGCATTAATGCTTTAGAGCATCTTCTCTGAGGAGGAGACTGTTGTTAAATGTTGTTCTGTTTTCTGTTTCTGCAAAGCCTGAAACAAGGTGAGGTGCATCATGTGTCTCGGATGTGGGGAAAGGTGGTGCTGCCCCAAAGATTGTGTAGTTCATGTGGTGCCAGGAGTGGCTGTGCTTGGGGGAGAGGTTATTGGAAAGTGTGTCAGCTCATTCTTTCTTAGAAGTCATATTTTCAGGCAGTTCATCAGTCATTTTCTCGCTGAGGAAGAGCTGAAGGACTCTAGCTTGTTTGTAAAGGTGCTGGCTGCTGTATCTGTAGGACACTTGTGTTTGCAGCTATTACTGTGAACGTGTTAGCATTGTCCATGTTTAACTGTGACCCAGTCTGCTTGCCCGTGCATGCCTACATGGAGAAGAGGAGCCTGCTTGGTATGCGTGTGTGTGTGTGTGTAGGAGAGAGGTATCGTGCCCAGCAGGAGTTCTGAGCTTGCTCTGACCAAACCTGCATGGTTTTCCTTCTTACCTCATGTTCCCGGGCTTGTTGAGCCTCTACCAGCGATGGGATGGAGCAGGTCATCGCTGTGCGATGTGCTGGCTTGCAGGAGCCCTGATGCTGCCAGAGCACTGTGGTGCGGCTGGTGTCCTTTGGGACAGCCCAGGAAGCCATGGGCTTGTGATCTGGCTGGCAGGGATCTTGCTGGGAGCTCTGCCACCCTTCCTCGTGGCTGCTCCTCGGAGCCAAGGTGTGAGTGTCTCGGCTGCTGGTGGAAGGGCAGCATCTCTCTGCCTGTGGTTCCTGGTTGTTCTCAGTGTGCAGAGCTGTTGGGTGGGTCTGTTCCTGGCCGCTGAACCAAAGGACAAGCCAAAGGAGCGGATTGAACTGAAGGAGCAGCTGGCACTGTGGGGCTGGTCTGTACTCACCCAGGGAACATGCTGGTGCCATGGTGTGGCTTCACCTCCTGCTGAGGTGCAGCCCCAGGACACCAGGCTGCAATCCCTCCCTGGACCCTAAGAAGCCCCGCTGCATGTTTCAAGGGATTATCACCTCTTACTGCCTCATTCTGATTCCTCTCCCCCAAACCAGCTCTGAGATGCCAGGTTGGCCGCCTCTGACACTGGACACTGGCTGAGCACATGACCCTTCCAGCAGGTCCCATCTGTAGGCCCTGGGTCATTCCATCGGGTCCCACTGGTGCTTTTTAGACCCCTTAGGGGATACCAGCCCTCCGTGCTGGTGAGCTGTCTGGTCTGCAGGGATTGAGGGTCCCTGCCAGTGGCCTCCCAGTTTGGGGCAGGGGAGCGGCTGTTCTTTAATCCCGTCTCTGCTCCGGCATCCCGGCATCCCGCTGCCAACAGAGCTCCCCTTGTTTACCCAACTCGGAGGAGTCGGTTTACAAGGCTCACAAATACCCTTTTCACCTTTCCCATCAGAAAACACCTCCTGAAACAATGAGGAAATTGGATGCTGCCACCTGATCGCTCCCAAGGAACCTGCAGGGGCCGGGAGGTGGGGGCCGGGATGCGGTGGTCAGGATGCCTGGCTGGGATGGGATGCTCTTCAGCAGCCTGCACGGCTCTGCGGGTGGGCAGCCACAGATGTCACCCAAAATGAAGTTGCCCATAATGGAGTGGAGGAGAGCGTCCCCCACAGCACTCTTTGCTCAAATGAATGCTGTTTGCAGCAAGGGCAAAAATATAGTGTTTTTTAAACTTTGATGGCTGTAGTTAGTCTTTTCCACCACCTTTGCCGCCAGGAGAAAGGATGCTGAGATGTTATCTGTGAGCTGCTAACTGCCGGTAGCACCAAAGCTAAATAAATAAAGCTGGAGGCACCATCCTCCTCCCAAGCGGAGGGAGAGGTAGGAGTGGGTGCTGTGTGTAGTTGGGATGCTGGGCGCCTGCTCATGGCCTTCCACAGCCAGGCTCCAGCACACGCTGTGCAGGATCAGCCTCAAAATCACTTGGTCAGACTAGTTTTAGCATTAAGGTCGAGTCGAATTATGATTTTTCTTTGTTTGCCTCCATGCTTTGACACAAACTGTAGTGTACGGAGGATAGAGCAGATTCCCCCCCAAGAATGACAGCGTGTGCTCTGAGGGCATGATGAGTTTCATTCTTAATTTAAAAGGAGATCTATTCATTCTTCCCGGTTAAGGTAAAATTGACGATGTGTCCTTGTAAAGACAAGTCAAGAGTGATTCTTTTTTGCCTTCAACAGTCCTTCTGAAGTAATATTTCTCATACGCGGAACTTCTCCCCTGTTCTTGTGATAAATGTTGCTTCGTGCCTTTTGTATTTTAAAGTACAATTTTGCGGAGGCCTGTCGCATGATGGGAACTGGTGTCTGTCTTCCCTAGGAGGGTCATCACAAGCTGCTGCTTGTGACAATGCGCAATTTGGGG
>JARCZZ010000728.1:0-10626 GCA_030323915.1 Brotogeris chrysoptera
ATAGCATGAGACTCAGAAAGTCCTTGGCCAGACCAAAACATCACCAAGCAGTAACTGAAAACACTGGTGTTATCAGCACTGTTCCAAGGCCCAAAAATCAAAAACACAGCTCTGCACCAACTACCAAGAAGGAGAAAAAAAGACTGCTGCTGCTGAACCCATGACACTCACAAAGTTTAGTTTGACAATACTGAATATGTCCTGGAATATAAACTGCATAAGGATCAGATCACTTTTCTTCATTTCATGAAAAGAGGAAGACCTTTCTGATTCAAATTATTAACCAGCCTTTATATTCTCTGCTGATACATGTTATTATTGAATAAACCAGTATGTGAATAACAATAAAAAAAAAAGTATGAATGCTATAAAAACCTGGATTAAACTAAAAAGCGTGAAGACAGATGTCTAAGGTTCATTATATATAAACATTCTGGGACCCGATGAAATCCATCAGTGGGTCCTGAAGGAGCTGGCAAATGAAGCTGTTAAGCCACTGCCCATCATATTTGAAAAGTCATGGCAGTCAAGTGAAGTTCCCAACCACTGGAAAAAGGGAAATACCCCCATTTTCAAGAATGGGAAAGTGGAAGTCTGGGGAAACTACAAACCAGCCAGTTTCACCTCTGTGCCTTGCAGGAAAATAGAGCAGATTCTTCTGGAAACCATGCTAGGGCACATGAAAAACATCAAGGTGGTTGGTGACAGCCAACACAGTTTCACTAAGGGGAAATCCTGCCTGAGCAATTTGGTGGCCTTCTATAATGTTGCTACGGAACTGATGGAAAGGAGCAGAGCAACTGATGTCATCTACCTGGACTTGTACAAAGTGTTTGACACTGTCCTGCATGACATCTTTGTCTCTAAACTGGAGACTCATAAATTTGATGGATGGACCACACGGTGGATAAAGAATTGGCTGGATGGTTGCACGCAAAGTGTTGTGGTCAATGCCTCAATGTCCAACTGGAGACCAGCAAAAAGTGAAGTCCCTCAGGGATCAGTGTTGAGGCCAATCTTTCTCAGTGACATGGACAGTGGGATTGAGTGCACCCTCTGCAAGTTTACTGATGATACTAAGCTGTGTGGTTCGGTTGATACACTAGAGGGAAGGAGTGCCATCCAGAGGGACCCTGACATGCCTGAGAGGTGGACAGTGCCAACCTCATGAAGTTCAACATATTGAAGTGCAAGATCTTACACCTGGGCTGAGGCAATCCCAGGCACAGGTTGTGTGCAGAAAATATTCATAGCAGCCCTCTGCAGAAGGACTTCAGGGTGTTGGTTGATGAGAAAATGAACAGGAGCCAGCTGCAGTGTGTGCTTGCAGCCCAGAAATCCAACAGTATCCTGGGCTGCATCAAAAGAAGTGTGACCAGCAGATTGAAGGAGGTGGTCCTGCCCCTCTACTCTGCTCTTGGGAGACCTCACTTGCAGTATTGTGTGCAGTTCTGGTGTCCTCAACAGAAAAAGGACATGAAGCTGTTGGAGCAAGTCCAGAGGAAGGCCAGGAGGATGATAAGGAGGCTGAAGCACCTCCCATATGACAATAGGCTGAGAAAGTTGGGGCTGTTCAGTCTGGAGAAGAGAAGACCACATGGACACAGCATAGAAACCTTCCAATATCTGAATGGGGCCTACAAGGGTGATGGAGAGGGACTCTTCATCTCATGGAGTGCAGCAATAGGACAAGGGAGAATGAGTTTAAACGTAAACAGGGAAAGTTCAGGCTAGATATAAGGAAGAAGTTCTTTACTGTGTGGGTGGTAAGGCACCAGGACAGGCTGCCCAAAGAAGTGACAAATGCTACATCCCTGGCAGTGATCAAGGCCAGGCAGGACTAATGTGAGGTGTCTGCGCCCATGGCAGGGACGTTGGAACTAAATGACCTTAAGGTCCTTCCCAACCCTAACTATTCTATGATTCTATAACTCTATTTGTAGTTCAGTACTCTTAGAGCTTTTGTTTCCAGTTTCTGCCTGTCAGCAATGCCCTTTCCATGGACTTTTCTCACCTAAACTATAAGCTATTGTGAATACACTATATTTGGGGGAAATGTAATATATAGGATTGCATGGCTTTTTTTAGCTGTTTTGCAAATGCGTTTCATCTCTGTTTGCTTATCTTTTTTCCAGTTGTAGAACTTCTGTTGCTGAGCAAGATACTTATTGCATAGATTTTTGTGACAGTGATACAATATAAATCCCAACCAATTAATTTCTCCTTGATCCAACCAAACTGCTAGAGATTCCCAAGCACCTTTCATAAGTTACACAAAATGACAAAATTTCATTAAGTATCCCTACCTACCCGGGTTTATAGGGTAAAAAACATTTTGATATTATGCTGAGAAAAAGGTCTCAAAGAGCAGCAAGGTCTCCTTTCAATGAAATCTCTCTGCTCCGCTTTAATTTCTCTTTTTACATGCCTAATTTCTGCTAACTCTTTCCATAATCGTCATTTACATCACCTTTTTTTTTTCTTTAAATAACCTGCTAGACATTAATAATCTTAAATTTTTCCAGATTCTTGCCCTTCTGAAATGAGTTAGCATGGCACGCTTCACTATTCACAAATTCTACTTTGAGAAGGGCCTCTGTGGACCAGCCTTTAACACCAGTTCTAAACAGCAAAGTGACATCACAACCTGGTGAAACCTTAAAGTATATAACTAGCCTCCTGCACTCCTGGGTTCTTCGTTTCTTATGCAATTCCCTCTCTGCCAGCCTTTCAAACACTCAGGCAGGATATAGAACACAAAAAGAGTTTGCAGACTCATTTGTGTTTACATCAAAGACATAAAATGATTTGATGTTTGGAGAGCTGTCAACTCCACAAATGTGCAGGAAGAGTGTGTGATACCACTTTTGTAGAATTTCAGTTAAGAGTAGGGAAAATCCTTCATGGCTTATCTTTATGGTACTTCTCAGTGCACCCACTACTCGACATAAAAGGCAGCAGAGAATGAGCAGATGAAGCAATACCTGAGACAATTTATACTAAAATTAGAAAATCAAGCTATTCAAGAGCAGCTTTAGGCATTACTGGAAAAAGATATATCATTCTGGGTTTCTGAGCATCCCACTTCTGTGCCAGTATCAAGGTTATAAGAAAAATTATTTGCAGAGCTAAAAGAAAAAAAATCATCCTGTGAAACTCTTTCCCACACCTTGAAACTTCAAACACCCTTTCTTTTCAGCTTTACATTTCACAGCTGTTACTCAGTCTAATCAAAACATCATTTACTATAAACTAGTACCTTTTTCTCTGAATTATTTCCTTGGCTTTCTCTCTCTCATTGCATCATATTTGTTTATTTGTTCTCATCTTCCTCACAGTTCTCACCTTTCCTCGTATTTTTGTCCTTTTGTAGTGTCACACAAATACTTAATAAGGTAAGAAGATATTTTGGTTAGATTAATTGCTACAACGGAAATGAGAATTAGTAAATGTGTACAATCACTGATAAAATCTACCAAATTAATGTTATTGTTTAAAATAAATAGGCAACAAAACTAATTATCAAACAAAAAGGTTGTCATGATCTTACCATGATTCTTTTGCTAGTAGGGATTGTAATTGATGAATAAAATATAAAATGATATCAATGTATCAAATGAGAACACCCAGAACAAGAAAGAAGTCGTGTGAATATTAACTGTAAACCTCCAATGATTTAAAGTTTAAGTAGAGACAGAATCATGTGAAAAATATCAGATCTAAAACCAAAAAATTACAAGATAGTTTAAATCCAAGAAAGTGAAAAATCAGTTTTGACACTCAATGGATGTGATGCTGCCATCTGTAAAAATAACATTTCCAACATATGGACTGTTTATCTTCAGCAACATCTGCAAACCATAGCCACACATTGCAAACTGTGTGATTGCTGGACCAGTGACAAGCAGTAAGCTTTAGACTCATTAAAAAAACTTCTTCAAAGAAAAATCTTGTTATTGTACTAAGAGAAAACGAGACAGAGAGGAACAAGATGAATACGTAACTGTGAATACATAACTGTGGGAGGTGAAGGCGATGGGATTTGCATGAGAAACACCCTGGGAACAAGCTATGAGGCTTCGTAAACAAGCGAGCCTTGGGGTGTTAAGCCAGGATGTTGTAACAAAGAGTTTCATCTGAAGGCCAGAGGAGGTGGGGGATGTGAGAAGAAGCGAAGCAAGAAGGTGAAACTGTTGTCCCAAGAACAGTGTGTGGTCAGCATTGTGATTGGACGACTTACTTGTGGATTTTCAAAGAAGCCAATGAGATTGAACATGGTGTGCTCAAGCAGGTTGGGAAAGTACTGAACAAGTGGATGAAAGGGTTTGATTGCAACAAAATTTAGTCTTGATCTCACTCTTTGTCTGAGTCTCAGTATCCCCACTGACCTGAGTCCATGTCTCAATACGCCACACATAACTGCCATGAAAAGCCAGAAAAGAGATGTAATTAAAAATGAGGAGAAGCAATTAAAATAGGCACAAAAGTTTCACAGAAGGCACAACCATGTGATTTACAAATCCATTCTACATAAATAATTTAGATCACTAAATAATTATCATATAATATGTTGTTCCAATTCATCAACTAGAAATCAGAAATATGCTGTGTTCTTCTGAGGTTAATGGGTAGATGTCATTTGCAGATAAGGAAAATATACACTTGTCAGGTGAAAATATCAAGTTGAATTATGAAACTCCTTCAGTCTAGTCTAACTTCAGAGACAGAAATCCATGTGGATGTCAGAACCTTTTGAATACAACTCTTCTGAGCAGCATACTGATGATTTCCCTGTCCAGTACGCTTAGCAAAAGTCTTCCTTTTGAGACACAGATTCCACAAAAATCTGTGCAATTGACAACAGGAATACTTTCATATGAGAGTGATTTTATGGAATGAGACAGTAGCTTTGGAACAGTACCTAGACCCAAGCTTCGTCTTCTCCCGTGTGCATATTGTATCTGGTTTTTGTGGGCTTAGACCTGAGCAGTGTAAAGGAAAAGGCATTTTGGAGGGAAAAAAAAGCTGGCTTATTAGGCATGATTAAACGTAGCAGAAGAGTAGCAGGCATTTAGCATTTTTTATTGTGTTTCTAAGCTGACTTTCTCTCAGCACTTCCAATCTGTTCAAGTCCTCATATACTCTACACAGCCTTCACTCTTCAGCTTCCCTCAGCTCTTATCCAGCTCATCCCTGTCTCTGCTTTGGCCTCCTCCTGTCTCCTTAGATCTTGCTCTTCGTGCATTTACCTCCACTAAGCAGGCACCATTCCCCACCAGACATTTTGATTGAAGTATTTATATAGACATTTTGGGTTCTTCCCTCCTCATCCCTACCACGAACTTCTCAAATTTGTCCTCAGTGGCAGTGCCATTGTTACTGGTGCCTTGTGAGACACAGTCTCCCCTTCCTCATCTGATCAATTGCTCCCATAGCTGCCTGGCTCTAAGCATTGCCTACTACCTCTTCTCACTCATAATCCTCCCCATTCCTAGCCTCAAATCTTGTGTGTTGTTTCTCAAATCCCTTTCTCCATGACTGAAAAATCCCACTCTCTCACATTCTCTTTCCTTTCTTTATCAATTTGGTGAACACTGAAAAGGCAGGTGGGTAAACCCCACTGCCCAGATCCATCCTACCTGCAAAGAGGTCTTTCAGGGTCAGCTTGTTCCTGCAAACCCTGGAAGCATCATCTTTCATCCCGCATCAGCATAGGTGGGCTGAATCACTAAGAGCTGGAAAAAGTCTGAGAGCTTCCAATGAGAGTGATGTCTTCAGAAATTGTAGACTTTATCTGAATATTAGACATACTGAAACAGTAATTTTTTAAATACATAGAACTGATATTGTTTCTCCCCAGATGTGTGAGAAAACCTTTCACAATAGCCTATGTTCTAGGGATACTAAAGGAGAAGGAAGGTGGTCTGAAAGCTTCATGGAAATGGGCCATCTCTGAGAGTTGCTTGTAACTCCTGCTCTCTATAGAAGTGGTGTTCAGCTTCAACTAAAAAGACTAAATAAATAAATAAACAAGCCGTTATTTTTGTATTCACAGTGGGAATAAAATGTGGTTTTGTCATATTTTAGAAATATTTTTCACCACTGTTATTAAAATTGAAGGCTGGATTTCCTCAGTTGTAGAGATTTTTACATTTGTATTTCTCCTGCAGAGAATGCAAAGATAATACAAGAAAGGTGTCTTATTCTAACATCTCTTTTATCTGGTGTGTCTTCAGATTTAGCACCAACAGCCTAAGAACACTGTCTGTCATTGCCAATACAATAACTTCTGGAAGCATTCTGATCTGCTGTTTTTAGAGAAAAGAGTATCAAAATCTCTGTTTTTCAGAGGGTGAAACTCAGATAGTGAGGTGATTTTTTTGCAAGAGTACACCATTCTTCTGTGGTAAAACAGTAAAAGAATCCATGTTCCCTCTGTTTAGGATAAGTACTATAGCTATCAGTCTGATATTTCTGAATGAATTCACTAGGAAGAATCATCTAAACAGTTCAGTTATATTTCCTACACATTTTGCAAACCTTAAATGAAAGCTATTAGTTACTACAACAGCTTCTTTCAATCATCATTTACAAAACCCAGAAATCCATAACTTGAATTTTTATAACTGCAACAATCAGAGAAATCAAGAAAGGTGAAAGACAGCCTTAGTAGCTGAGGTTTTCTTTTTGTCTCAAGCTGTGCGTATCCCTTCTTTCTCTGCTATTCCAGCTTAGTGAACTAGAATGCAGATAGCTCAATTTAGTTAAGAAGCCAGTAACTGCAAAGCAAAGTCAAATTAATACGCTAACAGGAAAGAAGAAGAAAAAATCCAAGAAATTACACCTCTCCTTAATTTAGCTGTTTGTTTGGTTTTGGTTGGATGGGTTTCTTGGTTGTTTGGTTTTTTTTTTTCACAGTGCTGTTCATTAACCAAAAAAGAGACAAAACCTAAAAAAACAGTGGCAAACACTGTTAGCAAATTCTTCGTTCAGATTACAAAAAGGAAATGAGCACATTCTGAAAAGACAAAGGGTTGAAAGTAAAGGCCAACAATACAGGAGACAGCCATAACTGGCTTCTTATGGGAGAGGAAGCCAGAGCAAGTTTTTTCCAGAAAGATCAGGACATTGTAGAAGTTATTAGGTTCTCTTTTGGTATTTAAGGAAAGGAATTCTGTTAGGATACAAAACCACTGAGGGTTGGGCAGATCCTCCTCACCATGCATGTATCCTGGAACAAGTGATGCTGTTTCATGGTACTGGCCATGTTATAGCTCAGGAAGAGGAATACCTGCTCTGTATTTGCTTCTTAATTTTTGACATTTAGGAATTAAGCGATTAGATTATGTTTTTTGAAAAGCTAAGTGGCTAAGGCTGCTGAGGGAGAAAACAACTACTCACAGGTGAGAGTCTACTATGCCACAACAAGTTCTCAGGAATTACTCTGAAAACTTGCTTTAGATTTAGCACTTTCAAGCGCTGCCTCTGTACTGTTACCTTTCAATCCAGAAACTGAACCAAGGACTAAACATGATCGAAGTGGCAAATGAATTTTTGAAACATGAGATTTTGTGCCCCTTAATCTTCAGATCTTTGTAGTCTTTTAGGTACTTCTCTGATACAGCATAATGCTACCAGCATAATAGTCAGTCAAAAGCCTTGTTATACACAGATATGACACAAAAGTTAAGTACAGCAAACATACCTGTCAATCAAAATTCATGTTAAAATGGGAGCTCATGTCAATGCTCTTTAATCTTCCTGACAGCTGAATGCAGACAGAAAATTTTACAAGCCTTCAGCACATCTATGAAATGGACTGTTCTGCTGTTGCTTTTAATTGTCTACACCTGCTAAAACTATTCTAACAGTTCCTGCTTCCCTTAGAAGCCATCAGCCTGAAAGCCCTTCTGGCTTCTTTCTGTTTGTGAGATAAAATTTTACATGAAGTTTGCTGTCTGAAATATATCTATGCTCTAGTTCTTTCAAAGGATGTGGAGTTTGAATTAAGAATTAGTGCATGGAACTCAGAAAAAAAATTATGATAATGTCTCTTTTGGCCTTAAACCCTGCAAAAATCTGTCTTCACTTATATAAAGAAATTTTACATTGCATGGGAGCTCTTCTACCACTCTAATAATAAATCATCACTGCAGAATCAGATTGAGTTATGTATGTCCACATTAACTCCCTAGAAGTTAATTTAAATAGAGTTAGAACAGAAAATAGTACTAAGCTATGGTTGCTAGTGGTACTGGCTTAGGCATTATGTATACACTATTTCCCACAGACCAGCCAACAACTGTATGGGCAGTGGTACAATTTAATCAGGCATTTTGACTTGAGGAGAGGACAGAAGTTAGATGCAGTGTATACATACCTACTAGAGAAGAACAGTTTTATTCATTTTACCTCTGCAGTGCAGATAAAACCTAAGTGTACCATAACACCCACAGAGCTTCACCATGAAGGAACTTTTCCCAGTAAGGTGGAGAGATTACTTTCAGGAGCAGTGCAAAATGCTGAGATGAACTTTACCTTGTTCCCACGAGAAAACATGTGGACCAATGAAGTTAGCAAGCAGTCCTTTCCTCCCCAGTAGAGCTGTGTGGCTCTGTTGCTGCTGCTTTTTCATCCTCACCCAGATGGCCATGTTGCCATACAGCTGGCTCTGGCAAGATGAATATTGGATGGGAGATCCAAATGTCTACTTGCTCAAAGCCTTTGAGTAAAGTTGCAGCAAAGACAGCATGCCCTTTGAAGGGATGCCACATGTAAGCATACCTTACTGAGGTTCACTGCCTGCTTCACCCACTGTCCAGAAAACAGAGGTGCAGGTAGCTGGCTGAGCAGATGACACAAACCTGGAGGAGGCTACATAGAGACGTAAACCCTGAGTGTCATTGTCTCACTATGGTTTTGTGAATGACACTTTGAGGCAGCTGCTAGCAAAGGATGAGTTTCACCTAGGGAGAAACTCATGCCAAAGTAAATGTATTCATTTTACCAATAGACAGAATGAAACTTTATACACTTCCACAGTGGGAAGATCAAAATTCAGGCAATCATTTTGCTTCATAATGCCTTTTATCAGTCTGCTACAAATTGTGTGCAGAGTGTAGCCAGTTGAGGACTGTTTTGGACACATAGCTGATTTGCTCCAGAACCTCTTGTTCCTCTTTTCTGATCTTGTCCCTGAGGGCTGTTTCTGAAACAAGAATTTGTGTCCTGTAGCTCAGCATATCACATCCATAATTGCAACAACAGAACTGAAAATTGCACTAAGTCTGCATTTGCATCCAACACGTCTGGATCATTTTCTACACACGAAATAATTTATCTTCCAGGGAGATTTTCCATCAACCTAATTGCTGCTTTGAGAATTAAATTCCCCTTCCCTCCTTCTAGCAAGCTATTATTGATTAGAAAGATGAGAGAATAAAGTTGACAAGAATCTTGCCTTTCACTTCAGCTACAGTAGGTTAGAGCTATACTTGATCAGCGAAGTCTCCTGACAGAAGTTAGATGTAAAAAGCTGAGTTTCTAACATGAAATCTGAAGCTTTTATGAGTTGAAGAGCTTGAGTGCTTTTTGCATGTTTTGAATCAACTTTTCTTATAATGAGTTCAAAAGTTTGTTATGATTATCTGCAGAAAATAATGCTGAATTAATTCCATAAAATTTTATGAGTGAAATTATACAACATAGTAATGAAATGCAAACACCCTTGTTCATTAGGCTCATCCATTTCAATTGTACGTACGGTACATTTCTCAGGGGGGACAGTTAATCATACAGCAGCATACAGAAAAGAATATATTATATTAATTAAATAGCCACATTATGCAGCTGGGTACTGGATTATGCCATGAAATTCAACACAGCATACATTACTGGTTTTATTAAAGCAGAAGAATTTTCTGTTTACTGAATCTGGGGGAACACAATGTCATTTTGGTGTGCATTACAAGTAACAAATGAAGAAGAGGTCAGTATTTCAAATGACGACAGTATTCTCCAAAAGAAACCTCTGCATGGAATTCACAAAATTTTGATCCTTCAAAGAGCAATTCACAGGCACATGAATCAGTCCATGCAGACCTCACTGAAAGACTGAAGCACATAAGAAGATTAGAGGGCTGGACAGAGTAGAAAGGATTGGCAGAATTGTGACTTCAAATTCAAATGTTCAGTCAACAGCTACTCAAGTTTATCCAAGACAGAAAAGTTTATCCGCAAAAGTTACTCGGCTAACTTAGCCACTACATAGTGCATCTTCAAGAATCTTGTGTGCTTTGAAGGCTAAGTTGCTACTATGCATATTTAAACTCTTGTCATAAAGGCAGTATATGGTATGTTTACACTGACAGAAAAAGACACTGCTTACTGTTATGTAAGGAAGCCAAAATGAGTTTGTGTAACTTTCTGCCTCTGTCATTACACCTTGCGTATACTTAATGATAGCTCAAAGCAGTTTCTTACTAGGATTTTGAACATTTAAAGTTAATGTTAATTTAATGTTTAATTTAAAGTTAACTTTTTTATAATGTCCTTATAAAAATACTGGAACAAATGGCACAAGTGAAACAAAGAAAAGTCCACTTCAACATACCTACCCAATATGAA
>JARCZZ010000731.1:0-33566 GCA_030323915.1 Brotogeris chrysoptera
AGGTTCCTGAAGAGGCCAAAGTCTGCTCTCTTGCAGTCCAGGGCAGTGAGCTTGCTGCACACTCTTCTCACTGTCCTGAGGATCTTGAATTTGACCATCTCATGATAGCTGCAATGAAGGCTGCCCTGGAGCGTCACGTTTCCAACCAGCCCTTCCCTGTTGGTGAGGACGAGGTCAAGCATGGCACCTCTCCTTGTCGGCTCCTCTTTTACTTGCAGAAGGAAGTTGTCTTCCACACAATCGAGGAACCTCCTGGATTGCTTGTGACGGGACGTACTGTCCCTTCAAGAGATACCAGGGTAGAACATCTGTTGCCGGTAGAGCATGTTGAGACCTGTTCAGATTGACTCTGACATAGCAAAGATACTGAATGATGACACTAAATACTTCTTACCTCAAAAAGCCCATCTTGTCAAATGTGCCTTTAGATCAGTTTCAGTTTTGACATGGGGATATAATTTGTAATAAAAAAATTATAAGCTCTAACATTTGTTAAAGGTTCTGATTTCTCTGTGGAAAAGGAAAGAAGATATTGTCTTGAAGTCCTAGGCATTTCGGAAGATAAAAACTGTTACAGATAAAACATAATTTTCTGAATGCTGAATCAAACCTATGGAACACGCTCTGGAGCTTCAGTATTTTAGTTGCTGAGTTGGTTTTCAAAATACGTGCAATGGCTGCTGATTTTGGAGGCTATTTTTTTAACTGCCACTGCAGATAAGTTTTTTGGTTACGTTGGGTATCTGACTTAAAAATTAGATTATATTTTGTATATGCTGATGTTACAAATCTTTTGTACCATAAAGTTTAGAGTTTTTGTTACAATATTAAAAATACGGTTGATCACACATGTTTTCTGACTTTATATTGCAGGTGATAATCATGTAGGTGGTAATAGCAGAGAAGGCACATTTAAAGAAACTGTAACATTAAAATGGTGTACTCCTCGGACGAATAGTGTGGGTAGGTAACATGGTATCTTACAAAACTGCTCTTCTAACTTTTGTTGAACACTGTTCTCTCTGTACGTGGATAAGAATCTGAACAAGGAGGTAATTCGCTTCTTGTTAATGCTGGTTTTACCTTTTGCTCTAGAAACCTTACTACTGACTGCACCCTGATTTACTAATAGTCATAGAATGCTCTCCTGATCTTGGCTAATTAGTGGTTTGGGTAAGAGGTGGGAGGGGTTTTGGTTTGTGGCTGTTTTTCAATCTTCTCTTAAGTACCATGAAGTTGGTCCTTGACTACAGTGTTGGGTAATTGTTTGCCTTTCCCACAGGGCCAAGTGTGACTTGTCAGTTCCACAGTGGTGGTTTTTTAACATAGCATCTTTGAGGCATTAAATCTTTTTTTTGGTTTAATGCTGGGTGCAGAAAAAAGGGACGTAATCAAAGCACTATCTGTAATCTGGAGTGCTAAGTAAAAAGTTTTATAAGGAAATTAAATGGCTGCAATGATGCTGTCAGTGGACTAGTCCCTTGAGATTAACTTTCAGATTGAAGTGAGAGATCTCTCTCCCAGTCTAAGTAAAGGAGAAAAAGACACCGAAGATTTGAGATAACATCGGAACCACATAGCCGTTCAGCTCATGTACCCTGTATACTATCAGCAAAATATGTTGACTCTTCGAGCCACCAGGTCAAAAATATAGATAAGAAGTAAGAGGTGGCTGACTCTACAGTGGAAAAAATTCAGGAGTTAAAGAACTGGAGGTCCTGCTGGAAATGGAACTTGGGAAGTATTTTAGGTGCTTGGTGTTGAGGGTACTGGAACAATTGCAAGAACATTGTAAAAGGAGCAGACTTTTAGTTAGAGACAGTTAGACTTCTTGGTTCTGCTGATTGTGGAATAGCCTCCTCTCCTTTTCGTTTGCAGGATGTGTTTTCTGTATGTGAAACTACACTCCTAACTTTCCTACTGTTTATTTTTCAGAATTGCACTATTGCACTGGAGCATACAGAATTTCACCAGTAGATGTAAATAGCAGACCCTCTTCATGTCTTACGAACTTTCTTCTTAATGGTAAATTTGTGTCTTTGGCTAATTATTTAATTTTTTAATTGTTAATATTGTGAATAGAGCACTTAACTCAGTTTGTTGCAGTTGATGTCTGTATACTGTAAAAAAAATCAAGTTTGACATCTTGTATAAATAAGAGAGGTGCTAAATGTACTCAAAGGCAAATGGAACGTGTTTTGAAACTTGAAGATGGTGGGGAGAGATGTAAAGAAGGAATAGGTATTGAAATGTGGTAGTTCTTTCTGAATCCAAATGTAGAATACTTTCCACTTCATGCTATTTAGTAGGAAACAGTGCTTTCAGTAGTTGATAGTGTACTTGATCACAATGCTTATTCTGACTATTGCAAAATGTTAGCAACTTAGGTCTGTGCCTGATTTTTAGCATTTGCTGGGCAGCCTCAGAAAGCTCTTAACTGGGTTATGACCACCTAAGTATGTTGATCAACTGAAGCAGACATACCCATTATGTGTACTAGGATTGGTCAAAAAGTAGGTTAGATTTGTTTATCTTTTGCTTATCTGCAAGATCCTGCCCGTTCCTATGAACCGTCTTGCTGTAAGAGGTTGTTTAAATCCTGTTAAAAAGGTAAGCCAGAGCTTACCTTGTTTGTTCCAAACAAGTAGTATGTAGTCTATGCTAATTACGTGTGGATTTCTTACACTTTGCAAACACAACTGCATTACAGACATCCTTTTAGTAGGATGTTTTCTTCAGTCAGGTAATTTGAATGTCTAAATAAGTATTCAGTGGTCTTATTACATGTATGTATTTTTCTGTAAAGACTCTGTACTGAAAATGCACTTTGATGAATAAAAATGGTTAGAACAAAATTAATAGCATATTGTGGATAACCTCTCTCTTCTGATCTATTTTTGCTTCCTCATAATTTGTTTGGCAAATGCACCCTTATATGCTTTTACTGGAAATAAGACAAAGGCAGTTTTATCTCTGGAAAATTGTATCCATTTAAGCATTAACAAATAGTATCAGTTGGTACCTTTATAATCAAGTAGGGTTTTATGTTACTTTTTAGAAGTTGTTTTTAATGAGACAGTTTCTGCTATAGGGATGAGTAAGTTTAGTATACAACATAATCTGTACTAATTACAAATAGCAAACTGCCCTTACACAATACCATTTTAATGTTTTACAAATATGTATCATTCCTGTGAATGATGTCCTACCGAGACAAGTGTTTGGTCCAGGAGAGAGGCATTTTGATCTTTCTGTGTAAAATTTAAGAACCCGTGGCACTTCTGTGTAAAGACATGGAGTAAATACTGAAAGGAGATAGCTGTTTCTCATTCAGCTAGGTGAAAATTCAACTTTAATGGATTCATAGTCTTGCTGGATTGGTACAAACCTATATGGTATATATTTAGTTTTTAATCTAAAATTGCAGCACAGAAATTAATGAAACTGATCTCATTTCCAACAGGTCGTTCTGTTTTGTTAGAACAGCCACGGAAATCTGGCTCTAAAGTAATTAGTCACATGCTCAGCAGCCACGGAGGAGAAATTTTTCTGCATGTATTAAGCAGCTCACGATCAATTCTGGAAGATCCCCCATCAATTAGCGAAGGGTGTGGTGGGAGAGTCACTGACTACCGGATTACAGTAAGATTTTCTTTGTTCTCTTTTCTTAAATTGGTGCTTGTCTCATTTGACAAGGGATTTAGTGCAATAGATGTGTAAAGGCAATGTTGGTACATTTTCTGGAGAGCTGGAGTGGATTGCATGGTCAAACTTTTTCTTTGTACTACTGATAGATATTTAGTATAAAGTAGTACATCTGCTTATTGTTTTGCCTGCTTCATAGAATCCTTTCCACGTCAAGGAAGTACTTGCTTCCTTATGCACTATGCGTATTTAAAGTTTGTTCTAATTGTAGAGTAACGTTTTTCTTGGCAAGTATTTCCTGTGGGCTGGATACACATGGGACTATATACTGCTTATTGTCAGAATGGTTTGTATAATAAATAGAAGAGGTGTTGTCAGCTTTGAACCCTGGATATGGAGCAAACAATCAGCTGGCATTCTTTTTTTTTTTCCCCCTTTATTTTTTTTCAACACATCTTTTATATCTGTTGTAAACAAACAAGCAGAAATGGCTTCCAGAAAAACATAAAGCTTTTTACCATGCCTGAAATACCTTGCAGATCCAGAAGGCCTCCTCATCAAAAACCTTGCATCGATTTTTAACCCATATTTTTATAGAACTGTTTTTATGTTCACCCTGAATAATGTACATCTGAAAGTTACGAACAGGGCTCTGGTTGCTAGAGACAAATTTAGCGGTGGGGATGGTACATGGTCAGTTATAAGACTATGCTGTTTTGCCCATTCAGTGAAAGTTACTTTGTTAGAGAAATGCCTAATTGTATCTTGTTTGGTTATTAGGATTTTGGTGAATTTATGAGGGAAAACCGATTAACTCCTTTTCTAGAACCCAGATATAAGATCGATGGAAGTCTTGAAATTCCATTGGAACGTGCAAAAGATCAGTTAGAGAAACATACACGTTACTGGCCTATGATTATTTCTCAGACTACCATCTTCAACATGCAAGCTGTAAGTTACCTGTGGTTTGTAACCTATTATTCTCTTCTAGATAAAGTTTCGCCTTGCCACTTGATGAAATATTAACTGTATTTTATATGTCACTTGCCACAAATCAGTTTATTTTCAGCTTTATTTTCACTTGAGTACTCTGTAGTTCATGTCAATAGATTCTATTCAATAGGCAATGACATCTAAATAGGGTAGAATATTGAACTTGACAGTTACAGTGCTGCTGGGTAAAGAAAGGTTACATCTGCTTATACCTGCTCAGAGTTACTATGAAATTGAGGATAAGAGGGAGGTGTTTTTGTTGCATGGTGTTCCATGGTTCCATTGCCTTTGTCACAGGAGAGAAACGGGAAGAAGAAAATCATAGCTTTTTCTTGTGTTGACTTATGCTTTGTCTTACAGGTAGTGCCATTAGCCAGTGTGATTGTAAAAGAAGCAATGACTGATGAGGATGTTCTGAATTGTCAAAAAACAATATACAATTTGGTAGACATGGAGAGGAAAAATGATCCACTGCCTATTTCAACAGTTGGTACCAGAGGAAAGGGTCCAAAAAGGTTACATGCATATCTGTTTTTGTTGATGTTGGACTTTTTTCAGAAATATTCTGTTGATACTGTTTTCGTACCAAATTTAAGATATAAAAAGTTTGGCTTAAGATAAAATGCAGCAAACTGAATGCTGTAAATCCACAAAACAAGCACCTACATCTTTTAGGGGCTATCACAGTACTGATATTGCTGTATGTTAGGGGAGAAAATATGTTATTTTATTATCCAGGAGTTGCGAGTTTGTGAAAATATGAAAGCAAAAGCAGTCATCAAGAAAGGGAAGAGATTGATACAAGCAAGGATGGAGAAAATGGAATTATTTCAGATAAATAAATGAGCAGTGCTTTAAAATTGAGTTACCATAGGATAGTCAAATCCTTTTCAAGCTTTTGTTTAAAATATAGGCAACTCCTTTAAAACAAGCATAGATACCTCAGTCATTGTCTTGTGTGGACTGTATTTCTAGGAACTGGCTGAAAGAAAAAAAGCTACAGAAGATTTGCCCCCCTGATTGGAAGTTATTTACAGTAGCATGGCACAATTCTGTCTAAATTTCGTCTAAAGAATTAAATACTAACTAATGTCAGTACATGAGTATGCGTATGCTGACACTGCATAGATAGCAAACACCTGAGAGAATTCGGAAGTGCCTTTTGGCAGTGAGATCTTGTGGAAGTTAAGTATTTGATTTCAGTGGACTGAGTCTTTTTCAATTTAAACTTAACTCTGGATGTTAGGTGGGAAATGTTACATGCAGGGTGGTTTCAAGGATGGAGTAATTCCAGGTGGACAGACCTCCACTACAGGAGGATAGAGAATCTGGCTGGATTTATTTTTTGGTTTTAGGGTTCTTTGGGGGTTTCTTAAGGTATGTTTTTTAACCTTAATTTATTCAGTGTTTTAATGATCTGGGTAATTCTGCATGTAATACTTGGTGTTGGTTTTTTTTTTCTGGCCTTGCTTAGAGATGAACAGTACCGGATTATGTGGAATGAATTGGAGACCCTTGTACGAGCACACATAAACAACTCTGATAAGCACCAGCGAGTCTTAGAATGTTTGATGGCCTGCAGAAGCAAACCCCCGGAGGAAGAGGAGCGCAAGAAACGAGGTAGAAAGAGAGAAGACAAAGAAGACAAGTCAGAGAAGTTGGGCAAAGACTATGAATCAGATAAGCCATGGCAAGAATCAGAAAGGTAAGTTTTCTAAAGTGAAATAAAACTGTAGCATAATCATTTTGTCCGGCCTTATTGCAAAGCGGAGAGCAATTGTGGTGAAACAGTTGTTGGCTTCAATTTGATGTGTTTATGCTTTTAACCTTGGCTTACTACCAGCGAGTGTGGATCTCAAGGTTTTTTGCATCAGTCACCCCTATCAGACTTGGGAAATGGGCATTTTACTGCAGTGCCTGCTTATCAGGCATTTCAAATTAACATATTTTACAAGCAGTATGATTCTTGCACAAGTTGTTGACCACTTAGCAGTGCTTTGCAGCTTGAGGAGTTTCTGCTGTTTGATTTTTATTATAGCCACACCACCTATTAGACATTAAACAGCTTTATAAAATATAAAGCGTGACTAAAAACTTGGGACAGGCAGTTATTTTTGTCTCGAAAGTTAGAGTAGTGTTTAGGTAGATAAACCAGATTGATTTGGCTCATTCTACCTTATTGTCACCATGTTGATGTTTCATGCCTTTTTATGTATGATCAAATACATTCCTACAATTGCTTTTCTTTTCATATCTGAAATAAAAATGGAGACTGAGATAAAAGGAATAGATCTGAATTCACATACAAAAGATAAAGGACATTGTGTGGTATTTTTATGTATTTATTGCTACTCTTTCCTTCAAAATTCTGGATGATTTTACAATGTAAATACTGCTAACTAACTGAAGTGAAATTATATTTTAAGATCTTTCCCTTTACTTAAGGCTTTATCCAGAGGATTATTTGGCTGGCCTTCCCTATCCCTTTTCACTCATTCTAAGGGGTCAGAAGAAATTTTCTTATGATATGGGTTGCATATAACTTTGAGGGGTACAGATTGGTATCAAGAATGAACTGAACTAGCATATTTTTCTTCACTGTTTTCCTTCCTTCTCAAAAGGTTAAAAGGTCTCTTGGATCGTGAAAAAGAAGAACTGGCAGAAGCTGAAGTTATCAAAGATTCACCTGATTCTCCTGAGCCACCCAATAAAAAGCCTCTTATTACAGTGAATGAAATGCCCACAGTTGAAAAGGCAAAAGGTAAACCAGAAGAATTGCAACATCTTATTCTTTAAAGATAGAATTTGTTGTATGAATCTGTACTTTGTAAAGTAATGAGTTGAATCTTACTGGAGTTAAAGCCAAGTCACTGAGGGTAACTTTTAATTAAATGCTCAGTGTTGAGGAATACTTGCTAAATATGTTAACTCTTAGAAAAAGAGGTATCCAGATACTGTGTGGATATACTGATAAGTTCTTGGGTTGATGGGAGGGGGCTGGATGAATTTCTGATAGAGTAGCTAAAAAAGCACTATGTCAGAAATGCTATTTAAGGACAGGTATTAGAAATCACTGCATCCTGCTGACTAATAAAAACATGCCTAAGCAGGGTACTTGTCACAATGAGGAGTTCTCACTGACATTGCTTCCTTAGTGTGAGCTGTTATCTGTTGCAGTGACTGAGCTGATCAGATTCTACATTCGAAGCAAAGTAAATCTCATATGAAGCAACTACTAGGCTATTATCACTGCATATTTTTTATTTAACCTCTATCAATAGGTTGTTTAATATTAGTGGTTTTAATATGTTATACTACCATAGTCTGTAATTTCTTATCTCTAAAATGATGTGTCAGATATCAGAAATTAAGTCACTTAGACTCTTTTTACTTGCAATTTTAGGGCCAATGTCCTTGCTGTCTTTATGGAGTAACAGGATTAATACTGCCAACTCTAGGAAACACCAGGAATTTATTGGTCGTTTGAACTCTGTCAACAATAAAGCTGAGCTATATCAACATCTGAAAGAAGAAAATGGGTTTGTATCAGTAAATGCATCAGTACAAATATCTTGGCAGTAGTCGGTGTGCAATATGGAGGTATAATACTTCAGTTACAGCACTAAAAAGACTCCTTACTCTCCTGAGGTTTAAAATTTATACATTTCTTCATCTCAGTACTGACGCGCTACAGTTCTGTTTGCTTTTCAGTTGGTATTTGGTGAGCAGGGCTGAATGCTGATAAATGGTCTTCCCTGGGCCTTATTGATTGCCCTTGCAGCAAAACTCTTAAACTTCAGGGGTTAAACAGTAGCTAAATTGAGATGTCTTGTGCTAGTCTGTTGCTTGTTTTAGCTTCAAAAGGAATGGGTAGTATAAAAATATTCTTAATAATAGAGTGGTTAAATCTTATGCTGTACTGGAGTTGACAGTGGTCCATGCTCTACTAAAACATACTGAAAAACCAAGCCAACCTCCTTTTAGGTAAATAAGATGGTGGTAGTCAATAATCCATGTAAAAAGGCTGGTAAAAATTAAGACTTTGAAACAAAACTTGCTAATGTTCAGATGTTCAAAATAGTCTTTCTGTAATGCCATGAACATGGACTTTTGTCTTTTTGGTTGATAATAAGTAGGTTTTTTGCAGTTGTTGCTGGGAAGTTTCTTTGCAGAAACTTTTCCTCTATGTACTGGTTCTTTAAAGAAGCATTAAGAGGAGATAAGACTGTGTATGTTGGGGGCAGGGAGAGACAGGATGGTTAGTGAAGTAAAAGATAATTATTAAAAATATCAAAGTCTAGTTTTTTTCCTTCATCTCTCGTGTTTCTAATTACAAGCCTTACCAATTGTTATCTTGTGTTTCAGAATGGAAACTACAGAAAATGGAAAAACAGGCCGGCAGTGATGATCAGTTCTGTTTCTTTGAACAAGACTTGGCTGAATTGCAAATATATTTAATGCTGGAATAGATATTGGTACCATTTCAGTATGATTGTATAGCTGTGGTTTGGTTTTTACATTTTTCTACTCTTATTTTTGCTATGAAATATGAAATTGGCATATCACATTAAATTAATAGTGTGCAAATAGGGGCTGTCCCGAAGTATTTTACAGGCATGTTTTTAAGCTCAAGAAAACCTGTGCTGCCATGGACTAAATGAAATAATCAAAAATCTTAGTCAGTTATGGTCCTTTCCCCTAAGTATTGTTTCATATTTCAGAATCAGTGATGACTGTTAAAAAAAACCCGTATTGTTAATTTTGGTTCATGAATGCTTTTATTTATATGAAACATCCTCAGGAGTCCAGAATGATGGAAAAGGCTGCACACTGAGTACCTAGTCACTGAGCTAAGAAAATGCTGGTCTTGGTTTTCAACTAAGGGGTGGGAGGGAGAGTGCGTGGTTTTACTGATTAAAAACTGTTGTTTTAAGGGATTTTTACAAATGGCTAGAAATGATCATTAGAAAGCAAAGCCTTTCAGGTGGTTGTGCTGGAGTTAAGTCTTTGTAAACAAAAGTAAAATAAAATTTTTACTAATCATTAAATTATTTCTGATGAAGTGTGCCCTCTACAACATCTGTGGTTTTAGCTCTAAGCTTTTTGAATGTCATTCGAATACCTTCTGAATATTGATGGCTGTGAAATGAGCAAGTAGATGATCTGCCTTTAGTTTCCTTGAGTAGAGCCTTTTGTTTTAATGGAGTAGAGTTCTTGAACAGGAAAACTCTCACCCAGTGTCTGTGATCTAATACCTCACAAGATTTTGGGTTGGTTTCCGAATGAGTCAACTTGAGTGGGCCAAGGGAAAGACGAATAGCTAAGCTCTCTGAGTGTATCTGTTTACTGATCTGCATCCATTGCCTTATTCTAGCTTGTATAAGCAACTGAAGGTCTCACAGATTTGAGATGTTATCATTTCAGTTGATTTAAGACACATCTTTGAGCTTTTTCTAAAACTAAGTGAATATATTCGTATTTCTTCACCTCGAATGTTAAAATAGTTTGACTAGATCTGAGCACAAGTAACATTCAAATGGTCTTTGCTTACACTGATAGCTGAATCCTTTCTTCAGCTGTGTGTAGTTTCAAGGTGATTATTTGGCCACTGTGATGCAGATGTTCTAAATGATTTTAGAACCATTTTACACCATAATTAAAGAGTACTTGTGTGATATTTTTTATCATTCTGAAACTTACGTAGCGTTTGCAGAAGCAATGTGTAATTTTTGGAGATTCCAAAGTCAGAAGACTTTCATTTTCACTACTTAATTGACAATAGGATGTCCTGTATCACCACGTCTCTTGATATCTCAAATATTCTGATGGAGAAAACTGGCATGGAGTTATTTTTTATTGTAAGATTCTGTTTTTCTAAAATAAGGGTATATTGCATATCAGTCTCTTATTTACTTAAGAGCTGTTAAATTCTGCAACATACGGAGCATGTAAATGTCAGCTTTCTGCAATTTGTTGCTGGTCTAGAGAAGTATAACTGAAAAGTTTATCCTGTGCCTGGGGGAATCGTGTGTTGCATCTCTTGATGTGCCATTAATTTGCAGCTGCAGTCCTTAAATATGCACAGTAATTAAATACTTTATTAGAGGAAAAGAAAAATTCTGCACCAGCTGTTAAAATCCATTTTTGCTTTGCACGTTTACTAACTACATTTTCCACTGTGGAATATCTGCCAGGTAAGACTGTTAAGTGATTAAATGAACAGGCCTAAGTTAGTTGTCTGCAGACCTGTATTCTAAACACTTGAAGATTCGTACTGAAACATGAGATACTATGAGAGCTGATGTTTCCTGTAGTAATTCGTTAGATTTTTATTTTGCCAGTCTAATGTCTAAACTGTTGACTACATTGAATTACCGTTGCTTTGTTGACTTTTACATTAAAACTTCAGAGCTGGTTTATAGCTGCGTGGCTTCTGGAAAGCATTGAAGTAATTGTTTAGAGGAATTTGTTTTTATCCTGACTGACTGCCATGCCCAAGATGACACTCGAGGGTTCTAGTGCCTTTGAATTTCAATGGAGACATGTTTTGTGACAGTCCTGACAGTTCGGCCTGTCCTGTGTAAGATGTGTATGTATGAATCAGGGAGTCCTAATGGAGTTAGTTTTACTTAGTACTGGCTGTGACCAGATTCCCACCAGCTTCACCTTGGTATACTTGTTCATGTATAGATTCCTTTATCTGCTTTACTTGGCATTTTGTCTTAGCACATAGTTTCAGAGTTCTGATTTTGCTACTGCCCCTTCATCAAGCATAGGCTAAGTGTGTTGTATTTTAAATTGAAAAATGAAGTCACTGTCTGCTGTGACTTTTTTTCTGAGTAATAAGGGTGGTGCATTCTAGTACAAATTGTCTTTTTGTAGATTTGCTCTCAATGTCATTTAAATGATCTCTTAAGTCTGTGGATATTGCCTTGGTTATTCTGGGTAGTCATGCCTTCTTGAGAACAGGGTGGGAGTTGATATTTTGGTGGCTGGAAAGATGGTAAGATGTGAGGCAGTCCTATTGACCTAGAATACTGCTGTTGAGATGTAAGTGGTACTGAATTGTGATATCCATGACTGCAGTGAAGGTGAAGCCCTGCACTCACGTACAGGTGCTTTGCGAGGTTTCAGTAACATCCAGTTCCATATCGGCATGGCTTAGCTGGGAGTTCCTCTGAAACATCATAGACTGTGGTCCAGGAATCTTCCTGTGATACTTGGAAAACCAGTAAACCAATATTATTAGAACCCCAACAGTGGCACAAAGACTGCTTAGTAAGGCAAATGGGGTCTTCCTAATTGTGGTGTTATTCTCACCTTGAATATCACTGGTGAAAGACCCATCAAATGGCTTTGTGGTGGGAAAGCAGATTTCACTATATGAAACATTGAAAATGACATCAATTTTGTATTCTGGTAACATTGCTTGGACGACGTGTGGGCTAACACACCCATCTGGTACTCTTAATTTCTCTAATGCTTCCTGGATTTCATCTTGTGCACACCAGCTGGAAGATGTGTTGGCACTTGTACACAGTAGCCTGTTATACCACGAGATTACTGTGGACCCAGGTTTGAGAGTGGTCACCATGATGCCTTTGGGACTACTGGAGTTCAAATAGAGGGAGAGCTTCTCTAGAAGCAAACTAATCCTTTTCCTTTCTCTAAGGAAAGAGTAGTAGCTGGTTTTTGTTCTGACAGTGTAAAGGTGGCAACGGTATACATTGGTGGTCTTCAGAAGCTCAACAGTGGAGGATTCCCAGGCAGTCGGCCCTCCTGAATCTGTGGCAGACAGCAAAAATTCCTGAGGTGAATACTGGAAGTCAATATCAAGGGGGATAGCCATGCATGGTTTGCTGAGAGGTGTTAGATTGCAGCCAGCTTTGTGATCCCAATGGAGAGCCATCAGCTGGAATGATTTGTAGGGATTAACTGAGTTGAGTTGCCATCTTCCTCATCATAAAACGTGTTGGCAGGTATTGGAAAAAAGAAGAGGCATCCGATAGTTGCTGTTAAGAATTTAATAGAATGAACAACCTTTGGGGAAGAATTTGCTCGCCCTTTAGAGAGGAGGGAGAAAAGGAAAGAATTACAAAGAAAAAATAGTTGGCTGGTAATAATAGCACAGAAATCTCTTCAGCCTCATAGGATAATGAAGGGACCTCCAGAGGTCTCTTCTAGTGAGCTTCCTGCTCAAAGCGGAACTCTTGCAAGACTAATTGAGATCAATCATGCCTGTGCTTCCCTGCATGACTTGTTCCATTGCCACATTACTCCCAAGTGGAAAAGTTTTGCCGATGTCTGAAGCTCCTGAGATGCAGTTTTGTGGCCATTGCCCCTTGTATCATCTGCAATTCCTAAGAGAAGTGTTGCATTGACCTCTAAACTTCTTTTTGGGCAACAGAGACTTTGTTTAGGGTCAACAGAACTCAACTGTTTTTCTTACACTACTTCCCTTTATGATAGACATTGCAAATCATTCTTTCCTGTGAAGTGAGTAACTGAGCACTACCACGTACCTACAGCATCATCCTTTTGGAAGACAATTTGAAGTTTGGGGTTTTTTGGGTTTTGTTTGTTTGTTTTCATATCTGACTACATTAAGATGAAAATGTGTTGGAATCTAGAGTTTCTATAACACCCTTAAATGGGGTTCACATGTTAGTCCTTGGGTTATTACTAAATAATTAATACATAGGTTATTACTAAATCTAAAATGCAGCAAAACATTCTGTTTTGTTTAATCTCTATTTTTGCCAAATGGAATGCTAATATTAACAAATAATCAGAGGGTAATCTCAAAAGCAATTTAAAAGGTTCAAGGTTAGATTTTAGTCTTAGATGAAACTTAAAGCTAAAACATAGAAAACAAGATAATTTGTCTTAAAATCTGCTTTCCATAGTGATAATTACTAATGTCTTGTAAATCAGAAGGCAGCCATTTCAGCTGTTGTCCTTTCTTAGCTTGTGTTCAGCTGGGTGGGTTACATCTGCCTTTTCAAGGGTCAGTATGCCTATCACCTCACACAGCCTCTGACCTGTAGGTGAGAATGGCAGATGCCAAGAACTAGTGAGGGAAATACTGGACTTGCCTCAGTTCTTACTGAAACTTTACTGTAAAGTGTTGTCCTTGATCACATCTTAACTACTTCATTTGGCTAAGCATACTGGAGCATCTCCCGTATGAAGATGGGATGAGAAAGTTGGAGCTGTTGAGCATGGAGAAGAGAAGGCTGCGTGGAGACCTCATAGCAGCCTTCCGGTATCTGAAGGGGGCCTATAGGGATGCTGGGGAGGGACTCTTCATCAGGGACTGTAGTGAGAGGACAAGGGGTAACGGGTTCAAACTTCAACAGGGGAAGTTTAGGTTGGATATAAGGAAGAAATTCTTTCCTGTAAAGGGTGGTGAGGCACTGGAATGTGTTGCCCAGGGAAGTTGTGAATGCTTCATCGCAGGTGGTGTTCAAGGCCGGGTTGGACAGAGCCTTGGGTGACATGGTTTAGTGGGAGATGTCGCTGCCCATGGCAGAGGGCTTGGAACTGGGTGATCTTACGTCCTTTCCAACCCTAACTATTCTGTGATTCTATGATCTAGATATATGTTTAGACAGTTGTAAATAACGCTGTTCTTTCTAGTCTTAACTTATTAGGTCTTGTACAGAGATTTCCCAAAAAGTAATATCTTGTTCTAGTAACTTTTACAAAGAAACAGCACACTGTGTCTCTCAGGTGATGCATTTATTTTATGGTGGCAGTTAGCTGTCCCATTCTGTAATGCTTTAAATATTGAAGAATAAGGGCAGTGTTACTATTATTGAAAAGCTCTTGCTTGATTTTTTTCTATGTGTGTGTGCATTATGGAAAGCTTATGTGAACTTCCTGTATGATTGGATAGTCTTCTAAAATCCAAGTTTGAATTACATTTTGAAGCTGACTAGCTGAAGACTGCCTAATACTGTGATGCTTTACCTGACGAAGACTCTAGCACAGATATCTCATTAGCAGGGCTGTCATCAGGTATTACCTTGATTTGCCTTTATTCCCAGCATTAGATTTGCAGGAGCCCCTGGGAGCATGCTTGCACAGGCTGAGGTCCTGAGAAAGTGCAGCAGCTCATGTTTATTTCCACAAGAAGTGTCCTTTTGGGAAACTGACACAGTTGCGGAAGAAACAACTCTTAATTCTGCAAAGAATTGCTCCCAGCCCTGATGTCTTAGTGCTCCTTCGTCAAATTTGGAAATGGAGCTAACATATTGAGGTAATTATTAAAACATGTTATTATTTCATCTTCTATTTACAACACTAATAATGGATTTTTTTAATATATTTTTTGAGGATTTCATTAGAATGGTTTTGATTTGTACTATTTGGCTGTGTTTAACATGGAGAATAATTTTGGATTAATAATTAAATTCAAGTGTCTCAGCATCTCAGCATCACCCATTTCTGTAGGTGGCAGGCACCCTGCCTGAGGCAGGATTATTTTGGGCGCTGCACATCTGCCTAACTTGAAGAGCTCCTCTGAGTAAGCTATAGGATGATAAAATGTGATGACAAATTTGATAGGCAGTCTTCTCTTGGTGACTGTTAGGTGAAGTTTGGTGGCAGGCTCCTGGAGTAAAGGAGAATATCAGGATACAGGGAGTTCCTGCAGCCTATGACAGAAATGGTCCTTTCTTCCAGCCATTTCCTGAACTCTTTTTATTTGTGTTTTCTCCACTTTAGGGATCAGTTTGCAAGATTGAATAATGCTGTGTTCTTATCCTCTCCTTATATATTACCTAATGTAAATAATAGGGATTAATTCAGAAGGATGTGAATCTTCAGGTCAAAATATTTTGAGGTCTGCATGGGTTCTGGTATAGGAATCCAGAAATATCTTGCGAGATGGATAAGAAGGTTGGTGACAGCTATGTTCAGAAGTAAGAGCATGGAAGTAAACTTCTTACCTGCGATTATATTCTGAAGTTCATGTGAAAAAGAAAATGAAGGAAGAATCCATGTAGTTTCCATGGGCTGTTGTAGTCTTTCAGATGTGGGAAACAGCGAAGTGCTTGGATTCTGATACGATGGCAGTAGTGTTTGAACCACCCCTGTGAAAATGAGATGATCATTACAGTTTAAGGTGAAAGATCATTTAGATTTATGTAAAAGGGATCTTATGTTAATAATTTGCTATAGGGTCAAGAATGTGGTTAAAAAGCTTTTATGGCATATGTCTGAAAACTTTGCCAGCGTGGGAAGGAAGCTAGAGTTCAACTTTCCCTTTAGAAAATGGGGGAACTCTGTGCCAATGTGACTTCCTTCACTGGAGCAGGAAAGTATTTTTTTAAACATTTCTATATGTTTGCAAGAGTGTTATTTACAGTATTGTGTTAAGGCTGTATTGTCCATCTGTGGGCTTTGACAGATGTTTGGTTGGACACCTGATCGCAAACCTAAGCATTTCAAATCAGTCTTATGCTGTGGGTATAAACTTAACGTAGGTCTAGTAAAGTTTTACAAAGTTGATGCTTCTGAAGGGCATTAACACTGTCAATGCATTAAAAATAGGGGGCGTCAGATGACTCCAGAATGAAGGAATAAATAGTTCAGCTCTGTATGCTGCCCTTAATAACGGTTTAAGATCTACCGTGGGTATCTTTTTACAGATCTAATAAAAGCTGTTTCAGACATAATCCTGCAAATTTCACCCAACTGCCACTACAAACATAACATCTCTCCGGTCTACTATGTACTTAAGCCTGAGTCAGATTCAGGCAATTGGAGGAAAAGGTGGACTATAATGTTTGGTCTAATTCTTTACTTTGTAGGATGCTCAACTACTCCTATGTTATTTCTGGTAAATATTTATTGTTCTGTTCTTAAAACCCCTCCACTATTCCCCCCCAAGCATCTCTTCCAATGTTCTATTATCCTTACTATGAGAAAGTTTATCTAGTGTCTAATTTAAATCGTCTTAACTGCTACTGAAGGTGATTAGTCCTGCTTCAGTTGCCAGGCGATACTGAGAATGCTCCTTTCATCTTTTCAGCCAACTTACATAAACCTGCATTTTTCTTCAGTCTTCTAGACTTAATTATATCAGTTTGTCAGGTTTTCTGGACCTCTCACCATCCTTGTGTTCCTTCAGAGATTTTTCAATGGATCCATATGTTTCTGTTAGATAGGATGGCCAAAGCTGGGTCTGAACATTCAGCTGAGCTATCTGTAAGAAGCTGATAAAAATTAATACTTTCCCTAATGAGGAGCACTGCTGCTGACGCATACCTAGTGCAGTGAAGTTGTGCTTTTGCAGAAGAAGCTATCAAACTATTCTGTCGGGATTCAGGGCAGGAAGGAAGATGAATGGAAAGTCAAATCTTAAGCATACCTGGTATGCTGCTGGACAGATGAGAAGGGGCATTAAATAAAGTCACCATAAGTACTTCTACAGCATCCGACTTGAAGTCTGAGATTTTGTGTGACTCCAGGGTAGGCTTGGTGGTGGTTGACAATATCCATATTCCCAAATCTGTCTGATTGCAATTCCTTTGTGCTGTTGGATAAAATACTTGCAGACTGTATCTCTGTTCTGAGAATGTTGCCACTGTAAGAATAAAGCCTGTTTGGTGATCTGGATAGCTCAGACATGTCAAAGCTAGAAAAGTCTACTGGCAAAGTAAGAACTGGGGTGGTATTAGGATGGGACAGAATGATCAGACTTGGTTCATAAGATGCTTCTGCTTTACTTGGGAGAGTGCTGTATAACATGCTAGAAACTCAGGCTGAGGCTTGAGGGCTGAAATTCAGTTTAAGATTGAGGGTCTGTGCTTCTCGCTGGGTTACTGCAAATGGAAACCCACTGGGCTGTGGGATAGTCATAAAAGGCTTAAATAACTGCTCATAGTCTTTAGCAAACGCTTGGCTCAGACTACTGCTTGCTAGCACCACTGGAAACGTGTCATCAGTGGGAGATGTAACGTCGGATGAAGTAGTGGTTCTTACTGAAGCTTTTGGGAATAGTGAAGGGAGTCCTTCTGGAGACAAGGATGCACCAGAAAGCATTTCAAGGTTGGGAAAGTGGCTTTTTGCCTCTTCGCTGTAATCTGGCATTTCTGATACCGATACCGCTTCTGGCAAAAATACATGAAATTCCTTTTTGGAAGGAAATGCCTCTGCTGAGCTGTGAGACTGTTCATGTGCAGTGTTTATCACCCAAGCGTACATGGGCCTGTAAAGCTGGTCTCTGTTTGAAGTTACGTCCCGTAGGAAACGGTATGTGGATGCTTCTGATTTACTGTAAAGGAAATACGAGGCTGTCTCAGGCACGTAAGTCTCCAGCTGCTCTAACAGCAAGGATGTGTCAGAAGCTCTAGTGGGCCGCACTTCCAGTTCAGTGAAGTGCTGTTCTAGTGATCAGTAAAGGTGAAATATCTGGAAAATTAGAGTCTGCAGACATAATAGATACTGGTGATTTAGTTGACATGTCCCACACTGAATCCATTTCTAAGGTGACCAAACTTTCTTAAGATATTATTCTGCATCTTGTAACTTGCCGTTGTTACACTATCTTCACAGAAAGATGATAAAACCCTGAGTAGATGTTAGCACAAGTTGTGTGAGTAAGGGGCTTGGCACAGCGGAGGATAAAAGCCTGGAAGCATCTCCTGTAGCTAGTCTCTGGGTAATTCTAATTGGTTTTAATGTAGGTGTTGTTGTGATCATTAATCGCCCGCGTTGTCGTCCTGGAGACTTTCTTTCATAATAACCTCTCCTAAGTATTCTCCAGCCTGCAATTTCATATCCTAGCAGCTCTGACAAGTGATGTGAGTCAATGTTGTGTTTCAGGACTTGGATGAATTCATGGAGCATGGCAAATGCTCCACACTTCACAGGCCAAGAGAGTCCAATGTAGTGGTTCACTGTAAAGTCAATGTGTCCAGTGTCTTCAACCAGTACAGTCAGGCTCTGCAAGCCTCTGTGTGCTGAATCTGTGTATTGCAACAGGGTCAGTAGGGAGGAATCCAGGTGGAGATACTCAGCCATCGTGCACATGATGTAGAGGCGTTCCTGTACTTTCAGGGTTTCTGCTCCTGTAGAGACTGATTTCAGCAGAAGTGATTGGACCTGGCTTCCCACACCTGATATGGAAAATCCAAAATTGCATTGGTTAAAAGTTGTTTATCTGCCCTCCTGTTTTTGTGAAGATACCTGTTTGGATTTAGTCTGTCATCTTAGGCAAGTGCATCACTCAACATTTTACCTTGGGCCAAAACTTCCTCCTACTGGATATGAATGTTTCCTATTTCATTAGCTTCAATGAGCACTAAGTTTGATCCCATTGGTTGCATAGAGCACAGCAGCGTGGTATGAATTTACCAAACACTATCTTCATTATCTGGACCTGGAAGTAATTCATTGAAGAGATTCGCAGTCCATTAGACATCAGATGCAGGTACTTACATTAAGAAGTACCATCAGTGGAAATGGTGCCTTGTGGAAGCAATTCAGAGCCTGCCTCTCTCCCTGCTGACAGAAGAGCTCCAGTTCCTATCTGGGGCAGGGAGGTTGTGCACCTGGAGAATCAGTGCCCTGGCACTGCTAGGCTTGCAGTCTTCATGCCTCTGCTTGCTTACAGCTCTGGGGTGACAAAGCCTACTGCTTTTAGAGTCAACATGTACTCATTCAGTATTTCTTGGTGGGGTTTGCTTTTGCTTTTTTCTCAATGTCATGTTTCTGTGATAGGAAAAACCCACCCAATGTCAGTTAGAGAGCATATATCTCTTTTTAAGTCTGTTTCTCACACACACTGATTAGGGCAAAAGCTCTTGGAAGCTAGCAATACTCACTGGAAGCTGTTTGGCATTTGGTTCAAGCTCCCCTCTGTGTCCAGGAGTAAGATGCTGTCCTTAACGTGGATGGTGAAATTTCCAGCAGCTCTTGGTGTTTTCTGAGCATGTGTCCCTGCAGATGCAGCTATGTTGAGCAGGTATACTCCGCTCTCCCCTGCCATCGGCAGCCCTTGCAGCATGTTTGCATTGGGGTTGAAGTCCAACCATTTTGGCAAATCTGCACCACTGGCTAAAGTGACCTGCTCCATAAGAGAATGGCAGATAAGCAGAGTTAGAGATAGGAAATGATGTTACTGAAGTTTTACATATTGCAAGTTCTAATTATACAGAAGTCCAGGAACAGCCACAAATGATCCATTTAGGAATCACACACTGCCTTGATTTTCATGAAGTACTTTTAATGTAGTGACAACACTGTTCATTTCTAATACCCTGCATTCTTTGGGCTGCAGGTGGAAAAAAATATGTATTGTGTGGGGCTTTTGTTTATTTGCTTAGTAGATAACTGCTGTGTTGGCAGTGAATGATGGTGAAGTTTTTGCGGTTGGTTCTGCTTATTTCTAATACATGAGACTTCTAGAAGGGGATTTTTCAATGAGTTCATTTTGAACATAAAATGAATGCCAATTTGCTGCAGGATTGTGCCAGTTGTGTTTAATAACATTACCTTGTACTGAATTATCGTTCCCCGAAAGGCAAACTCTGGCATCGGGTAATAGAATATTTTTCCCGTAAGGATGGTTGCATCTGGGATTCCTTGCAGGCTCTTTGTTTCTTCATGTCTGTTATTTGATCCCTTAGCAACCACAGCAGATGTGTTTGCATAGACAGATACTAGTGCAAATAGAAGAGGGAGTGTGGGTAAGATTGTGTTCCCAGGAGCAAAAGGGACCCCACGGCAGGAAGCTTGTTGCACCCAAAGGTGCCCACGTTGTCCTTGCAGGCATCCATCCTCACACTGTGGGCTCATGGGGCTGCTGGCATCCGGGTGCTGCTACTTCATTTTGCTTCAGAGCTGTAGGGAAGAGGAAAAAAAAAACCCAAAGCCATATGCACACGCACTTCAGATCAGTCAGCTTCATCTCATGGGGAAGCAGAATGCCACTGTATGTGGCAAAGCTTCACATTGCATTTGTTACAGCCCTGCTGGTCTGACTGCTCAGTCCACAGTGGCAAATGGGAAGGGTTACAGGCTTTTAAAAAGCCTTGGTACTTACCAGTGCTGCTCCATTCAGCTGAAGGTTTTTCATGAGAAAATACCATGTAGCACAAAACCAATTCATGATGCTTTTTAACCCAGTTTTCTTCAGACTCATGTTGCTCCCGTCTCTGCCTCTGTCATGATAACAGCCCACTTGATCTCTAGGAGATGAAATGCTGCACTAGGGCCTCATCAGGGGGGCCCTCAACATATGGCTTAGAGGAGAGACAGATAAACTTCACAGTAACCTGACCCACCAGGTTTTTGTGGTATAGTGGTAGCGAAGGGAAAGGTGAGTGTGGCATATGGCAAACAAATTGTGAAGTCAAAGACAGGCTCAGAGTCAATAGCCTTTGCTATGTAGGCTGAAAGGCTGGACTTTTGACTTGCTGCATTTGAGGCTGCTTATTCAAGGGGAGATAAGCATTAAGTAGTAAAACAGTTCCTGCAGGTGTGGGGCTTTCAAACCTGAGTGGCTTCCAGCTTTTAGATGAGAAGGGTATACAATATGCTTGGTCTGTCCTGCTAAAGATACCTTTATGTAAAAGCACCCAAGAAGAAAATAATTGTAGGCACCAGCAAAGATGTTTACTAAACCAATCGATACAGCTGGAGAAGCATGAAGAATCTTTTGGACCCAAATGACTACAGGAGCAGTGCAGTGAGTACTCCTTGTTACAGTTTTTATAGAAAGATGTCTTGAAAACCACAGCCCTCTTTCCATTGGTTCTGCAGACGCAGCAGCCATGTATCTTGGAATGAGGTCTTGCTCTGCTGGCTTTTAACAAGCATTTTCTTCCTTCTGTTTGTGGGTGTGTTTGCAGTGTGCTCTGTAGTAGCTGCAAGCCTTTCTGTCATGCTCAATTGTCCAGATCCTTTCTATTTTAGTGGTGAGTGGAGCATGCTCTGGATAGAGCAAGAAATGGTAATACAAATCGTTGTTCCTAAGTATTCACAGGTAAAGACGAAAATGGTATGATATCTCCTGAAACACAGTGGTTTACTAGAGCCTGCAGTGTGTCCTACTGGAAGTATACTCTGAAAAAAAGGCAGAAAACCAAGTGCTCTACAGAGAGGTGTACAGAGCAAAGTGAATGTGCTTGAGGTTGTTGGATGCTTTGGACAGAGATCTGTATCCAGCCAAGTCTAGTTCTGTTGCAAATGTGGTTGGCTCTGAATAAACCGAAAGTTGTGTTGTGTTTCTTTATGCTGATCTATGCTGAGAAAAGTTGCTACACGCAAATCTCCATTTTCCGTTGTTCATGGCTCCCGTGTTCCTTTCTTCTGCAGTTTCTAAAATCATGATGGCATGTCCTCATTCACTGATTATGAAACTATGAAAAGAGCAAGTAGGTGGTGGGGTGGAAGTTCAAGTTGTAGATGAGAACTTTTGTTTAGAGTGTATAATTCTTATGCAAGGGAATGGGTGCTTGACAGTTGACTAATCTCACCGAATGAATTTGCCTCCTGACAGCTCAGTAAATATTGCTATGTAACCATGTATGAGTCATCAGCGTGCTCTCAAATGATGGGAATGCTGTCAGATCCCGTATTTGTTGTGAGCTGAAAGTAGTCAAAACCACCTTCAGAAGTGCAGCATGTGCCCCAATTCAGTGATCCGAGGCCCACAGACCCACCTGTATTTCAGGTGGGGAAATGCCAGTGAATGTTTCCCGTGTTTGGATCTCTTCTTGGTAACTTCTGCCCTTCTGGCTTTGACAGCAGCAAATATGTATTTGCTCTGTGGTGTCAGAATATTTTCACATTGCCTGCTATCTTGGTGCTCTGGATACAAACTTACTAAAAGTTCATGTGAACATGCTGGGGAAGCTTAAAATAGTTAGTCTCTGGGTAAGTTTTATAAATCATTCTCTAATTCTCACTGCAGTACAGGTACTGTGCTCATAATTAATTTTTTCTGGGTGGATTGCAACAGAAGCGTGTAGCAGTCTATTGGATAAATGCCTTTTGGTAAAACCAGAAACCATCTAAAGTGCCGTTCTATGGCTAAATGCAGGCCATCTTGAGAACAAATTTAACTTCTCCAGAAACAAGGACTCCTGGCTTACAGTATTTATTTCCTAAGCAGAACCAAGAAATATCAAAAGTTTTATGGAATAATTTCATTCTGATGTAACTTCATGACCAGGCTCAGTTGAACCATGTACATAGATAAAGGTGGGTGTCATTCAAAGCTCACTTGAATCAAACAGGACTTCTTTGGGTGGCGTGGTTTAAGCACCTGTAAGTACTTGTAAAGACAAAAATGGCTTATTTTGCTTCACTTCTACCTTGAGACAATCTTTTTCCTACAGGTCTGTACTACATTTTCATAAGGAATGATTCTGAAACTGGAAAAACCCCACCCCTAAATCCTTATATGCAACACCAGAGAACACACTAGCTGCTTTTTTCAGTTTTACCTTTTTTCCCAAGACAGACTTCGTGATCAAACCAGAGGGAGGAAACACAAACTTACAAAATGGAAATCATCACTGACTTGTTTTCTTATGCTGCCCCTGCCTAAGGTGCTCTCTTGTCACTCCTGTTTAGAGGAAAGGGGGAGCGGATGTCCAGTATGTCCCTGTGTAATGTTTAGCAAGGCCTCTTGGAGGTGTTTACGCTCTCATGCACCATCCAAAGTTTACTAGAATGGTTTAGTTTTACAGCCTTTACCACAAGGCTGATACTTTAATGAGGTTGGGGTTTGTATCTGTTAAAGCCCTAGTAGCTGGAATCCAGTAATTGCTTGGCAATTCTAACTCCCTATCAAGATGTGTTGAATTCAAGCCTTCCCTGCTGCAGAGGATTCCCAGGATCCCCAGGAAATACAGAGGGTGACTTAGAAATAATGTTTTGGGTTCTCTTGGGAGGTTTGATTCTTTTTCTTAATGTGTGAAGCTGGCATCAGCCCTGGAGTGCACACCTTGGGAACTTGGGGGCAGTTACAGAGTAGTTTGTGTTGACGTAACAGGAGACTGGTGGGAGCATGTTTTCTGCCGAATTGTTCAGGAGTTTTTCACTTTCTGCCTTTAATTTCCGTTATATTCCAGGAAAAGACTCTTGTGTTGGAGTTGCCTAGTTACATGCAGAGATCTGCCTACAGATTGGCTGTTGGTGCGTTAGGTCTTAGGGAAAATGGCGCAAAATGTTTTTATTTGGACTGTTGTAATAAACATATTATCCCTTTCTGGGGAACAGGGACCTGGTAACTAGATGTTGGGAAGGGCATAAATGCATACGATGGAAGAAAAGAGCCTGTATATTCTTGTGTGTCCAAACCAATGTCACTGCTGGGTGACAGGCCAGCCAAAACTAGTGTCATCATAGTAACACACCTTTCTACTCGGGGATTAAAGTCTCAGGGCGTGAGGCACACTGATTTCCACAACGTGTTTGTTTTACCGAAGTCTTCATGAATATGGTTATTTCTAACAGCTCACCCCTCTGTCCAGAGGTAGGGCTGTGTTTAAGGGAGATGCACACGTTATTTTTGGTGTGGAGGAAGTCTAGTGTCATCACAGAGGTGTTGCTTCCCCCCCTGTGTGTTCAGTGGGGTCAAATGGCAGATGTCTAGTGTAGCTGAATGCAAATCATGGAGCAAAATCAAGGTATCTGTGGTAAGTGTCAGGGTGGGTTTCTTTTCATGCCTTTTCTTCCTTCAAAATTATAAAAAAATCCATAATTTCAGGAATTTTGAACATGCTGGTGCATATCTTTGAGTTTTCTCTCTGAAACCTTTAGACTTTCTTTCTTCTCTTTTAAAATGAATAGGAGAAACAATAGAAAGGACGAAGGAACAACATCTAAGGGAAAGCTGCTTCTTAAACCTTGTCTTTACTTGCTTCTAGTTCTCATTCTGCTTTGCATTGGGAAAGTATTTTCACTTCCCGCTTCATTTCCCTCCCAAGCCCTCATGTTTCCTCTGAGAAACCGTCTACGTGGGAAAGTTTAAACATGAAAGCCAAGGTATGAATTTAGACCAGGGTTAAATTTGGTTTTAACTACCTATGTGAACACTCTTGTTTTGCTACAAGTGCTTTTTTCGAATTATGGTTGTCTTTTCCTTTTTAAAGCTTATCTTTTGACATTGCAAACTGTTTAAACTGAGCTGAAAAGAGATGGTAGTAAAAGGGCTCAGGCACTTCTATAGTTACAACCGCATATCTAGCAGATAAAACTTTCTTGCTCTGACAAGCCCTCACTATTTAATCTTAGGGTATTCTTTTTTTCTCCATATGGAGAGTTAAAACGAAGAATTTACTTCAGTGATTTCATTTTCTAAAGTGCCATCTTTTTGTTTTCCCATTCAACAACTTTGAAAACAAACCAGGTTAGAAAGTTTCCGGTTTTTAATAAAAGATCGTTTTATGATGAAACTTGAAATGATATTAAATGGGGGGCTTTTCAAAGTTATTAGCTATTTATTAAGGAAAAGGTCACTAGATTGGCCAGAATAAAGATCTTCTGTTGTAGGAAGGTTTTGGTTTTAATACAGTGCATTACAGGAAGCGAGACAGGAGACAGTGGTAGAGCTGCCCATAAAGCAGCTTTTAGCTTTACACCTTCCGTTAAACTCATTGTGGGACCCGCAAACCTTTAGAACTGCCTGCACCTCTCTCTAGCTGTTAATAAAAACATGGGCTTTCACTTCCAAAGGGATTTCAGAAATCCAATCAGCTGTCCTTTGTGGGAAACAGAGCTACTGACTGATATCTTTTGCCAATGTGCTTCTTTTCCTTGCCCTCTGCCCTTGTTTCGGTCAAGCGGAGGAGGCAGAGCAGAGCCGAGGTTTGTACAAACCCTGGGGCAGGATGGAGGCCAGCGTGCCAAGTTCCAGCCCCGTGTGATATTTTTTTTTCTCTCTTTTAAAATGGGGTGGGTTATGTACCAAACAAGAAGCACAAGGTTTATAATAGACGTGCTGACAGAACCTTATTTACGGTGCTTGCGGCTGCTCCTGGGTTCAGCTTTGGCATTCAGCTGGCGTTGCTGGCTTCCCACAGCAGGTTTTTTCAAACAAGTTGCTGTAATAACCTCATCATGGCTTTTTTGTCTCGCTCAATGGGCTGGGTTTAGCCTTGCTCTTAGCTGATGTGACAGTTGGGACAGATCCCAACAACTGACTGTACTGGTGGCTGAAATCAGCCGAACTGGGAGGAAGTGGCAAAAGCACCCCATTGTGATTGGTCCAGAGGCTCCATGCATCCTTGGCATAGATTACCTCAGGAGAGGGTACTTCAAAGACTCAAAAGGGTACCGATGGGCTTTTGGTATTGCTGCTTTGGAGGCAGAGGAAATGGAGCAGCTGTCCACCTTGCCTGGTCTCTCAGAGGATCCTTCTGTTGTGGGGCTGCTGAAGGTTGAAGAACAACAAGTGCCAATCACGACCACAACAGTGCACTGGCAGCAATATCGCACCAACCAAGACTCCCTGATTCCCATCCATAAGCTGATCCATAGACTGGAGAGCCAAGGAGTGACCAGCAGGACCCTTTATCAGCCCCATATGGCCAATGTGAAAAGTCTAATGGAGACTAACAGTACACTGTCATGGCCTGAATGGAGTCACACCACCACTGAGTGCTGCCGTGCCAGGTGTGCTAGAACTTCAACCTGAACAGGAGTCAAAGGCAGCTAAATGGGATTCCACAATTGATAATGTGTTTTTCTCAATCCCTTTGGCAGCAGAGTGCAGACCACGGTTTGCTTTTTACTTGGAGGAGCATCCAGTACACTGGAAATTGACCACCCCAGGGGTAGAAACCCAGCCCTACCATCTGCCATGCACTGATCCAGATGGCACTGGAACAGGGGCAAGCTCCAGAGCACCTGCAATACATTGATGACAGTATTGTGTGGGGCGATACAGGGGAAGAAGTTCTTGAGAAAGGGAAGCAAATAATCCAAACCCTGCTGAAAGCCGGGTTTGCCATCAAAAGGAGTAAGGTCAAGGGACCTGCACAGGAGATTCAATTTTTGGGAATAAAATGGCAAGATGGACATCCCCAGATCCCCACATACGTGATCAACAAGGTAACAGCAATGTTTCTACCAACTAGTAAGAAAGAAACACTGGCTTTTAGTTTTATATTCTTTCCCCTTGTTATTTCCCTTGTTGTTGGTAATGGTAGTAGTATTTTACTGTACTTTAGTTATTGGACTGTTCTTATCTCAACCTGTGGGAGTTACATTCTTTCGATTCTCCTCCTCATCCTGCCCAGGATGGAAAGAAGGGGCGAGAGTGAGCGAAGGGCTGCATGGTGCAGTGTTATCAGCTGGGGTTAAACCACAACACATCTGAAATGCCTTTCTTGTGCTGCAGAAACTGAGAGGCTGTTGACTGATGGAGGATTGGAAGCAAATTTGCAGCCAGATTCCCTCTTACCAGTTTTCCACCCAGATGTTTTTCTTTCTTTCTTTGTTTTACTTGGGCATGTAAATTGCTGTCTGAGCAGTGTAGCTAGAGGAGTCTGGTTTCCTTCAGGTTTTTCTGTTGTTTCCCTTCCATCTCTCATAAAGATCTCAGCTTTGTCCTCTGCCGCACTGTCTATGGGGAAGGGCATCGAGGAGCTGAGCAGGGCTCATTTTGGCTTCCCTCAGTGGGAGCACACTTCTGTATTTCCATCCTTTGCCTGACTTCTAGTTTTCAAAAAACCCCTTTAAAGAGCATGATTTTCGAGGCATCTCTAAGATCCCTCCCCTCCTAAATGCTCTAAACTGGCTAGAAATGGAGACAGGCATCTTTGGCTGGGGAGAGGATCAGGTTTTGGGAGGGGACAGGCGGCCTACACGAGCTTCATTTCCTCACGATGCCGAGGCGGACGGTTAGTGCTGGGAAGTACCTGTGTTCTCTTTTCCTCAGGACCACCTGGGTGAACTGTTCCTGCTGGTTCTAAGAGCACTTGGCAGAATAAAAATCCACAGCACACTTTCGGTTGCAGGAATAAAGGAGAGCCTATGACTGTTGCAGTAGCAACAGCGATTTGGTTACAGTGTTGATAGGTTCTTCCAGTTGGGTTGGCCCATGGTTACCTGTGGGGTTTAGTTTCTGCCTCAGGTTTTCCAGTTTATGCCATCTCCTCTCTTTTGCAGGCGAAATCAAGCGTTGCCCAGAAAACCACAGCTCAGGGAAAATGTTGTCTTGTGTGTGAAACCGATGACTGTGAAGTTATTGAGGTCTCTACAGAGAGACAGCCATAAGTCTGCTTCCAAGTCGTTGAAGACTCATGCAGCTTCTCACTGATGAAGCCAGGACTTATGACGGGATTGAATATAATCCCTAAATATTTAATATGCCAGAAATCAAAGAAAACCAATTTGTCAGATTTTTAGGGTGGATTGAGACTCGCTCCAAGACCCTGGTGAGTATGTGCATGACTCGTGTTGAGGTGTTCAGGGGCTTATCAGGGTATTATGAGAAAAGAAGAGGGGAGAGGGCAAATCTTGAAGTTTTGAGTGAATTTGACGTTAAGGTAAGCGGAGGGGTTGGAGTCAAGTGTACTGGGGGAAAGGACTCAGCATGCACATTCCTTACAGGTCTGTCAATGCACCCAGTCTTGAATAGTTCCTCTGACACATTCTTAGGTCTCCAATAAGGGATCTCCTCTAAACAGAAGCACAAATGTGTATCCTTTAGTTGGCAGAGTTTTTTAATGTTCTTTGAATGTAGGATGAGACCAAGAAGCATACTGTGGCCCACATCTACTTTATGGTCTTGTTCAAGACTAAGGTACAGCACAATAAGAATCAGCCCCAGACTATAAATTGTGTTGAAGCTGGGGGGATGGAAGAAAACCAAACTAATTTAGTTTGTATGAATGTATCTAACCTGAAATGAAATTGTGCATGAAATAATGCAAAAGAGCCTTTAGCTGAGCTTAGTAACTGCTCTTATAAAAAGACAGCAGCTCTCTTTGTGGGGCTGCATTTTCAAAGCCAGATCTCAACAGTAGGTGTTGATGCTCTGATGAGGCATCGGATAAAGTAGCTAAGTTTTTGAGAAGTTCAGGTTGTTTCTTGCTGTCCATCAGAGCTTCTGGAAACAAAACTGTTTCTGTCAAGACCTAGCCATGGGTCTCGTACTTTAGTCTCTAATTTTTGCAGATAGTAGCCTGGATATTTACTTTAATTTCTTTTTTTTCCTTACAGGCTGTTGTGTCTGGATGCTTTTATTTGCATACATAATGTTTGTTCCTGCACCAGTCACTGCTCTAAAAGTTGCCATAGTAACAGGTTTTGCTGTTGTTTCTTTTTGAAAGCAGGGCAAGGGTACCAACTTCCTGGCTGGGCTCTGGACCGTGGAGCCAAGGTTCAATCCTTCCTTGGCTGCCAGTGTTTGCCTTTGCCTGAGTTGCCCTGGCAGGAACCAGCAAAGCATTTCAGTGATTTTCGTTTTCTTCTGGATGCCTGTTGTTTGGCAGCTACCCAGACACTGCCTGGCAACCTCCAGCATCCAAAGCCTTTGCCTAAATGACTCTTTTCAATGCTCAGGGGCTTTCCTCACACCTTGCTGTCCACCTCTGGCCCGCAATTCCCTCGGCCGCATGCTGGATGTGCTCCCCCAAATTCCTTTGTAGCTCCTGCCACTTACCTCTTGGTGTCTCCATTTCCCTTCTGACCCCTGGTTTGTCATATGGACTTCACCAGGGCTGGCTGACTTTGTGGCTGTACCTCCCTTTATCTGTAGTCAAGCACGAGGCCACTGGGCAACTGTTGACTTTTTTCCGGGACCGCCTGCATGGAGAAAGGAGTCTGGGTGTGATTGTTCTGTTACCGAAGCTCCCAGATGTTTTCTTTGCTTATGTTGTTTTTACCTACTTGCCTACTTCTCGAATGTGCCTGACACGTCAAAGCAACGACGATCAGCTTGCATTAAATAAGTTAACTTCATGCTTCTAGAACCGTTGACCTTTAGTTCATCCACTGCAAGCCCCTCAAAGGAAGGGCGGTGTTGTTGGTCTGTCTGGGTTTGTTTGCATTTGTGGTTTTATGGTTTTTGGGGTTTTTTTTCCGTTTTTTTTTTCCTTTTTCCATTTTTGAAAGAGAAATCTTTTAAGCTCACCCTGCAGCCCAGCAGCAGCCCAGCACTATAGACAGGTTTCCATAGCTCCCTCACATCCTCTCCTCGATGGACCAGCCTCTTTCACTGCTCTGGCACCGGCTCTGTCAGAAGTTGAATTTGTGGGACTGGGCCACTGAAAAAAGCCCATGATACAAATAGTTTATCTCCAAACTCTGCCTCTGTGTGTCTGCCAAGTGGTAACTGGGGGGGGGGGGGAAGAAAAACCCAACCCTCCTGATACCCATTTGGTGCATGACTGACAGATTTATGATAGGACACAGTTTCCTCCATTTGTCTGGCAGTGAGTGGCTGGGCTGTGCGATTGTGTGTCCGCCTTTCTGCCGGCGAATTCTTCCAGCTGGATTCAGAGGACAGGAAATGATCTAGTGAAAGGCTTTCAGTGACAATTAACAGAATTCCTGCTGATAACTCTTTTTCTTGTCCCCTCCCTCAGGATATTTTTACAGCAAGCCCCAAGTCCTTGTAAAGTGGCATTGGAGGTGGGTGGTTACAAATATTTGATGCGTGTGTCATGGAGAGGCTTTTATTTCTGTTGAAAGTATGATTTAATTCTCATCTATGTCTCCTTAGGAATCTACTCGGTGACCGGAGCAACATTAAACCATTATTTTTCTTACTATAAAAGCCAGCCCCATTTGGCCTGAAACAAAGGAGACCTATTGTCAAGTAGCTTAAGGAGAAAGTAAGATTGTCCAGGAGTCTCCCAGTAGGGAGGATCAGGAAAGTAATTTATGCTTATATCAGGAATGGTCCAACTGCTCGTTGTGCCAGAAACAGCCAGGAGCTCAAGTCCTGGGATCACAAAGTGGTGTCAGCTTTGGAGCACACGTTTGAGAAAAGAAAAACATTTCTGTGTAAGGTATCTCTCTTTTCAAGAGGGAAAAGTAAATATTTATTTGCAGTCACATTGGATTACCTGGGTCAAAGGAAAATAGTGGTGTTGGATGCACTCCCGCAAGAAACTTCAAGGAGTTGTCTTAGGGGCAATGTTGGAAACCGACTATCGTTCCACAGAGCTTGGTCTTCAGACAGAAGGTTTTGTGTCTCACCATGGGAGAAAAAGCAATCTGATAACCTCAGTGTAGGGTGTTCTCTTAGAAAAGGAGCAGGAAAACAATTTTTTGGAAGGCTTTAATTCCCACGTGGCTCATCAGCTCTGGTTTCAGCAGCTAAATTACAGTTCAGGAAATAAAACTGTGAGGCGGACATTCCTCCTTGGGAATTTGACACCTGTAAACAAAGAACTTTATTTTGAGAGCTTAAGGAGTTACTTTGGAGTTGCTTAAGGAGTTACTTTGGAGTCGCTTAAGGAGTTACTGGGCTTTGTCCTAGTTGTATGCTCGAAGACTTCTTTACTCCAGCAGTGTAGTCTCCAAACTGGGGTTTACCTAGGAAAGGATGAAATAACCAGTCACGTCAGTGCTGTAAGATGAAGCATGTTTTTCTGCTGGATTGTTCACGTTGTCGGTGACTCTAGTAATTAAGTGCTGTGTGGGAAAACAGCCTTTCATTGTCTGTGCAGTTAGAGAGCAGGCAAACTGCTTTTATCTGCTTCGGAGTTCATTTGAATCCTGACAGCTTGCTGCTTTGGATCTGCGCTAGCCTGATTGGTGGTTTTGCCTGTGCAGGAGCAAGTGCAGGAAAAGAGAATGGAAAGGAGAAAAGCCCAGTGGTCATATAGGATGGAAAATGGGCAAGTGATGAGACCATGGGAACTACACTGAGCAAGTGAAGGAAACATGGACAGAGGCTGGAGCATCAAACCTTGCAGTGGTACAGCAGAGGCTATGTCCTACTCTGTACTTCCGTAAAAGGGTTGAAAGAAAGGGCTGAAGTCTTGCTGTTTTGCTAACTGCATTTTTGGTCTTCAGTGGCACAGTCTGATTGAAATCGTGCTGTGCCTCCTTGGTCTGTGTTAATGTCAGCCCCATTACAGCACCTCTGTGAGAAAGTGTAAGCACAGCAGTTTTGTCTCACCAAGTAGAGCACAGGCAAGTGAGAGACCAAGAAGAAGCCCACACCTCTTGTGTCCAGGCATAGCTAATACAGGGACTGACCAGCACCTGAGCAACTAAATTCAGAGGTGAGAGAGCTGATGGCACCAGCAGGCTGGAGCGGGCCAGGCAAATGCTGAGCAAGAAGCACTCCCTATTACCCTTTCTCCTTACCCTTCATCACAGCTGGAGAGGTCCCAGAGATCCCCAGGCAATCTTTAGATGGTTAATAAATGGTGGAGTTGCTTCTGTCGGGCCATCAGGATGCAAGTCTTGAGCGCTTCCACGAGGCCAAACTTCTGCTGGGCAGGTACTGGGGACTGTAAAGTGTGCCGCCCCAAACCAAAATCAGGGGCTCTGTGATCACCTGGGAAAACTGGAGGTAGGACAGATCTGCAAATGGCTGTATGCAGCATGGCTGATCTAGGCAGTGCTCCCAGGATGAAATGGCTCAAAGCGATGCAGCAGCTCACAGCTTGAAAGAGGGAAGGATCCCTCCTTACCCAAGCCAGAAATCTCAGTGCCGGCATGGCAGAAACTGAATCCCTTAGTCCCCCATTTGCAGTGCTGGCTTTCAAGAGCTGTGCTTGTTGAGGAGCTGCTCTGCAGTGACGTAACCACGCTATGCTTCATTTCATCATTCCTTTTTTAAAGGGGGCTGATGATGTCGCATTCTCCCTCTTGGCTTGTGGAAGAAAGAACCTGGAAGGGGATGAGCTGGCAAAGACACCAGCTGCTTGAAGCGCTCCAGATCTGCCTGTGCACATCCTTGCTTCCAAATTCCTGGGGTTTCCAGAACAGCTCAGAGAGAATGCTGAAGAAGCTTTCCTTTTAATCTCTCTATCTGTGCTCTGTGGTTTTGCCAGTGCAGGTAAAAGAGGTGCACACTCCATGCTCTGCAGGTACCGGTGTTTGCACCAAGTAAACAAAAGATAGTCTAGGTAATTACAGAGAACGATCTGAGCGAAACATCTTGTCTCTATAGCTGGTTCCTGTGACAAAGGAGCAGGCAGGGCAGGCACACTCGCCCTGCCAGCATGTCAGCAGTGTTTCTCCTTATTCAAACAGCAAGAACTGAGATTCATGGTCTTTGTTGTAGCTAAATTCTAACTCAAGCGTGAAGGAGAGTTTTGTCTGACTGAGATTTGCAGGGGGTGGATGGTGGGATTACTGTACTTTCAGAGGTCAATGTTGTATACACAAACTCATGAGGCTTTTCTTGCCTTGGCACATCTGAGGCCTCAGGTTGGTCTGGGAGCTGGCAGGGCACAGCCCTTGGCATCACTTTATTTCTCACTTGTGGTGTTACGGGCAATGAGAAGACACTCCAGTGTTCGCTCAGGTCCAACCCTTGGAATCAGACACCACCACCTTCAGCAAGCACAGAAGAAGGCTTTACTGTGGAAAGCATTTCTTATACAGCTTGACATCTCAGTGTATTTTCTTTTGTTTTTAAGCAAGGAGACAGCCCAGCTGAAAACCATCAGGATTACATGATACTGCAGAGAGCAGAATTTGGCATGCAGGTTACAAAACGGTCTGAATCCCATCGCATGAAAATATTAAACCACACCGCAGAGCCTCACTGCTTCCTTCCAGGCTTCACTGGGGCTGAGAACAAATCCCGAGGAGAAGCCTGTCCATTAGCAGCATTAAGACTCTCTCCCCATATATATAGTGTGTGTGTGTGTTAATTTGATTGGATTTTCTTCGGGTAAGTTAGGATGATGACAATTGGCTTTGCTTTGCAATCTGCATGCCAAACTTCCTGTAGTTTGCTTTATAAACTTAGTCTTTCTATGCAAGTTGTA
>JARCZZ010000731.1:33666-49960 GCA_030323915.1 Brotogeris chrysoptera
TTGGCTTTGCTTTGCAATCTGCATGCCAAACTTCCTGTAGTTTGCTTTATAAACTTAGTCTTTCTATGCAAGTTGTATGCCTTTAAGACCAGAATTGTGAAAACCAGTTCAAGTTTAGGCATTTCTTTGGTACTGACAGGAATGCAAGAATGGTGACACCTATGTGGACTGGGGATTCACCTTGCTCAGTATCCTCTTCCCCAGCAAGAGGTGGATGCCTGAGGAGAAGCAAGGTATGTATGCAGTGATGCTTCCTGCAGCCAGTTCAGGAATGCCATGAGCTGGATAAGGTGTCTCTGTTTACATCCATTTTTGGCTGATTTCTAGGAACTTTCCTAGTCTCCCCAGGAACCTATATAAACCTTTGGGATTGCACAACATCCTGGGGGAAGGAGCTCTGACGATCCACTGCCTGTTGTGCAAAGGACCTTTGCTTTGTACTGTGTGGTTCCTTTCTGTGGCTTCACTGCGCCTCTTAGTTGCATTAGCAGAGAGGGGCAAACATCAATCCCTGGAAGCTCTCTGCACGCCAGTCCTGGTGCGAAGGGTGTTTATGCAGTTTGTGTCGTGTTTTTGTTGTTGTGCGGTTTGGGGCTTTTGTTCATTTGGGGTGGGTGGTGCTGGTGTTTGTTTTCAGTGGAAGCTGGTTTACCACTGTTGCCGTTCTCTGAAGCTTTTCATGCTCCAATGTATTATTTTGGGCAAAGGGGCAGAGCTGCACCCCTGCACAAGGTCTGGGCCAACCTTTGGTTTAAGCAATGAAATACAGCCACTGTTTGGTTTGCTCTTTATTTTCTCCTCCCAAGAGACAAGTTTCAACCCTTAACCCCTGCACCACTTTGTTAGTGAACATTGAAATCATACTATTAGAGGGTCTGGAAAAGACATTCCCACTCTTCCGGGGGCTTAGCTGGCTGCAGTGTGGGGCAGCTCCCTGGCAGGGTATATTTGGGGGAAGGTTGGAAAAAACTTAATCTGTCTCATCATCCCAGGGCAAATACAAGTCAGAGGGAATTCCTGTTTCTAGACACCTCAGTCTGTGATTTTTGGACTCGTCAGAGACAGACCAGGCATGGGAGCTGGGAAGGAGGAGATGATTTCATTTTGAGGCAGTCCTTGGAACTGCTTTTCAGGAGGTTTCTTATATGTGTCTGACTATGTAAGACTCATCTGTTGCATGGGTAGCAAATAAATATAACTGAGCATGGGGAATGCGATTGTTTGGACCTTGTCAACTTCAGGAATATTCACCCGCTGGGAGTTAAAGATTTCTTTCTCTCCCTCTTTTCCCCAACTTTAAGGACAGCTATTTTTGGGCTGGGCAGCGGATGTGAGGCAAAGGCTGGAAGCTGACTCCTCAAATGCAGGGCTGAAGATGGTCAGTGGAGTGGAGGAGAGTTATTTACCAGAGAGTGCATCTAGAGGATATGCAGCAGTTGGAAACAAATGGGTTTTTTTGAATGATCATCAATAAATGCTGGAAAAAAGAGCTATGAGCTGAATTATTTTCCGCATCAAGTCATACTTGCTTCATTTTTTTCCTGTGTCTGATCCAAGCTATGACTAGTAGTGCCTCCCTCTCCCAAAGAACTGTCACGTAAGTACAGTTTTTAAGCTTGTTCAAGAGCAGTCACAGCTTGCCTTTCCTGCCTGCCATCGCCATCATGCAGGTTTGGAGTTGCTGTCTTACCCCCTGTGCCCTTATGAGGAAGCACAGAGGAGAGTCCTTTGTGGATGTGGAAATGGTATCGCTCCGCAGGTCCAGTAGCGAGGCTGTGGGCTGGGAGGCAAACACTACTGCCAGCAGTGCAATTGCAGGCAGCGTGTTTGTTGTGTCTCAGTGTGAAGGCCAAGCAATAAGGACTTAGGAGACCATTACTGTGGCTCTGGTCTTGTCTGCCCTTGGTTTCCATAGCAAATGGTCTCAGGCACAAAGATTTGAGAGGAAAAAGAACACCACAAAACACTTTCATATCATAAACACAAAATATGGCAAAGACTAGAGCGAAATTTACTCCTGTTTTGGTGACTGGGGACCTTCAGGCATCACAACACCCCTCAGGGGGTGATACTAAAAAATAAATTAGTAACCTCATTTTGCAGCAATTACTGTCTCTGTCTTTGGGGAATTTCAGTTCAAGCCCTTCACAGTGGTGTTACAATGCATAATTATATGACTTGAGGTGCAGTTAGTTAGATGCAAATCATCTGGTTACGCTATCTCTCCATTTAATCAGTGATTTGTTTGCCATTTGGGTACAGAAAATACTCTGTTTAAAAATGAGTTGAATATACTTCCAGGAAGAGCATGAGTGGGAATAACGAAATGTAGCTGATTTGCTACTAATCAAGAGCATCCAAGACCTCCCTGGTGTACCTCATTTACTCTGAGCTTTGTGGAAGACACAGCTAATGCTGTGTACAATACAAACCACATGTGATTCCTCATGTTCTCTGTTTATGATCTTTCACATTAATCTTTAACTTCGTTAGAAACACATAAGCTGGTTCCTTTATCCTTGCTGGGTGTTCTTCTGGGGATATCTCTTTGTGTTAACACTGTTGTATTTACTGATGCACTGGTGTTTTTCTGGAAATTAGTGTAAAAATTCCGTAGCAAGTTTGTGGATTTCGATCAGGAACAAAAATGTCCCCTTCGAAACCCCTAAACTGGTATGTGGTGATGTAAAGAAAGTTGTCAGCAGATGAGGCTTTGTAACATGCATGCACGTGGGTGTCTGAGATAGACCAGTGGGCACCACACCCAGAGGAGCAACCTGCATAAAAGCCCATTGAAAATGCTAACAATTCCCATTTCAGGGACGAAACTGTGTGCGCTTGACGACCAATTTGTCGTCTTTCATACCCTTACTTGAGGTCTTATGTAAAGGCTAAACTGCTGCCTGGACTGTTTGCGTGGTGTCCTGCAGAGTGGGATCCTGATGACTGACAAGGGTTCCAAGGTGCTGCAACGCTCTGAAGAATAAATACCAGTTATTAGTTCGGCATCTGAAGAAAAACAAGCTTCTTTTCTCTGCACAGCAACCTTTGATTTCTTTTTATGGGGAGGATGTGCGTACTTGTCAGTACACTGCAAACACTGCTGTTTTCAAAGTCCTGGCTGAGCCAACGCTGCACCTCTCACATGAAGGAGGTTATTCTCTGCCGTGTGAATGACAGCCTTTCAGTAGGATTTGCCACCTTGTCATGTAAGCTCTCTGAACTCGAGCATCAAAAGAAAAAAAGCATCATACATCCATGCTAGGTGTAAAAATCAAAGTGCAAACTTATAACACAAAATAAACCACAGCAATCCCTGTGCTCCTCCTGTGGTTCTGCACCGCATATGTAACTTGTTGGGGGAATATTGACTGTGGAGCAACATCCTGTCCCTGGCCTGTCATGGCTTGTTCCTTCTGGGCTGTCTGCCCCTGATTCTGCAGGGGTTTTGAGCGCTTGTTTTGATGAATAGATACAGCAACTATATGTGGAAGATTTGTGGTAAGAACATTCTTAACTTGAATTTGTCTGTAGAGGACTACGCGATTCAGTCAAGTCTGCATTCTCTCTTTCTATGGGATGCGTTTAAAACAAAGCACCTCATCTCCCCCTGTTGTATCCCTGGGATTTAAAGTATGAGATCAAGCTGGTTTCCTATTGCCACAGGTTGCCTGGTGGTTTGAGCTCTAACCTGGGATGTGGAGCCCACGCCCTGTGCCTTGGCACTGCCTTTGGACACATCAGGTATTGCTCTTTGCAATGGTGTTTGACATTCAGGTAGGAACCTCTCAGGCTTTTCAAAGGGTAGATAGGCATGTTAAGCACTGATGTCTCGTTGATCTCTGCAAGTGCTTCAACAGCTCAGCTGGTTCACAGAATATATCTTCCTAAATACCTCCCTCAGTGGCTAGATTCATAAATCTCTTTGCAGGTATCTCGATTCGTCCATTCCTCACCATTACTGTCCCCTACTCAGGTAGAACTTTGCTTTCTCACATGGAGGTTTTCAGGATAGGTTCGTTAATCCGGTGCTCACACGCTGTTGGAATGGGGGATAAACCAGTTTTTCAGATTATATAGCCAAAAGGAAAATTTTATCTATCAAAATACACTGAAGGATTCTTGCTGCTGGGAAAGGGCTTCTTTTCTCCAAACCCCTCTGCGTTCCTTGATGTTCATAGGTGGTGTGCAAGAGCCGGGGCTGGAAAGGAGGAACGCAGAACATCAGGAAGCAGCAGCAGACAGATGTTACTTGCTTCTGCCATGGAAGGATGGAGTGGCCTTGCAGCTGGCGAAGATATTGAAAGCAGGAGGTAACAAGGGTAATGGGTAGGAAGAGGTGAGAGAGGACAAAATGAAACTTTGGGCTGCATTTGTGCAGATTAGCAGTGGCTTGGCAGCGCATAGTGGAAGGAGGGCTGGGTCCATCACAGTGTCGGCATGCTGCAGAAATGCTGATTTAGTTTTGCTTTCTTATGTCCTGTATTACTGTAGCATAAATGACTCCAAGGATGAGCCGCATCACCTTGCCACCTTCATAATCTTAGAGAGCGATTCAGCGCTGGAGCTCTGCTCCATTCTGCTCTGTCCATGGAAGCAGTTGCCGGTTCCCCTTTTGCTTTATCAGACCGCTGCCACATGGCCCCAGCCAGCAGAGGTGCAGTTCAGGGAATTTCTAGAGACTCTGGTTGCCATGGGAAGTAATTTTTTTTCCCTATAGGTCAGATAGTAAATTGTATTGTAATGAGAGATTGATAGAAATTAACAATTTTTTTTTCTTTTCAGTACTTCTTTTTGCCTTTACACTCTCACTGTCTCATTAAAATATTCTATCTCTAGTAAATCTGTGGGTGAGTTTCCGTCCGGCCTGTGTCCCGATATGATTCAGTCCTGCTCCATACATATCTTGGGAGCACGTTCTTAGTGCTTGCAGCTACTGAATAATAAGCATGCAACAAGAACAACATCACCTGTTTGTATATTTATGTGCCTAACACTAAAAGATAGCAGTTCCCACAGGTGGAGCCAGGGTTGTGAAACAGAGGTGCTAATTGTGCTGATGTCAGATAGCAGAAAACTTGACTTTTATGTTTCCCACCTGTTTTCAACCAGCAATTTAATGTTACTGCAGTGCGCTGAGGGGATGATGCCAAATGTGGTGCTAAATGGGTCTGGGTGCATTTTAAAATTTTGTTCTTGTTAGCTAATTCCAACAGTTTCTTTGCTTATCGCATGTTAACCAAATGCATTTCTTCTGTGCCTTTTAAACAAAATCCCATTTCACTAGTGGAATAATTTCTGCTAACTTTTCCTCTTTCAGATTGATGAAATGGAAACAATGGGTAATGATTCTGCTTTTTCAATGCACTCCTTTGTGGTTGTTTACAGATTAGCTGAAATCTAATTTCCTAAATGTGTCCCTATTTTCATGTTCAGCTACTATGAAGATGCAAAGCATCTTAAAGAGCTACTGGGAAAGAGGGGAGGTTATTTCACTGATTTAGTTTTTTGTATAGCACTGAAACAGGGATTTCTTTAAGTACACGCATCACTTATCTATTTAAATGTTATGATGCTAGAGCATATGAAATCGCATATCCTAGCCTTCCAGCATTCAGCTGTGTTATGCTAACTTTTAAAGTATTTAAGGAAGGCACCCAAATGAGGAACATCTTAAACAAACCCTAAACCAAACCCAAACAGAAACCCCCAACTCATCAGGGACAAGGCATGAACATAGTTCAGACTTCTTTGGTATCATGTGTCTCGTGACTAACAACTTACACCATTAGTACAATGTCAAATATTGACATGTAGTGGGGGACAGAGGTGAGTGCATGAGGCATTCCTAAATGAAAAAGCAGTTCAGGCATTTCCGTGTAATTAGCGTGCAGTCTTGCTTTTTAAATTACCAGTAAAATTAGCAGTTCAGGATTCAACACGCTTTAAAACAGGATTTCTGTTTCAGTCTATTTCATTCTGGACCAGTAGGAAGAGAGAAGCTCCAGTCTGGGGATCCAAATGTGCAGTAGTGTTTTGATGATGTCCATAATTCCATATTCATTAAAATAAACAGAAGACAAAACAAAAAACAAAGCAACCAGAACAAACCTGCTTCTAATTAATCCATTCTTATCTTATTCAAGCTCTGATTTCCTGAACACAATTGGGCTGAGATGACAGAACTCCATTGATAACGTATCCCACATAGGGCACTTCCTGCACCAAGGCATGAAATCAGTTTGGTCACATGAACCTCAAATCTTGGTCCATGTTTGGCTTCAAAGACATTTTCTGCCTACTCGGAATCCCAACCACCAATCCTAGAAAGTAATCCACATTTGGGACATGTAAGAGACTTTAGAAGGATCCAACCCAAGTGCACCAGTGCTGATCAGAGGGGGGGGACGTGGTGGGCTGAGACTGTCCAAGAAGATTTCTTGTACTTCCCTATCCCATAATTTTTTGGACACAGTAATCAGTAGAAAAAAAGAAATCTTTCCTCATCTCTAATTTTTTCTTCCCAACATATATCTGAGAAACATCAGCTGTTTGGTGCTGTGCTTTTAGAGAGGGGTGAAAAAGAGTTACTACTTTAACTGGGTTTTAATGCCTCCAGACCTCCCTGAATGACTTCTCTGAAATGCAATGCCAGCTACCCAAAGCCTGTTGACTGGTGTTCACCTTCCTAAAGTGTGTTTTTTTTCAATCCATTTTACCCACCTGAAAGCTAGAATAGGCCTAAGGTGAAGACCTGTGGCCCCTGCTGTCATGAGGAAGGACTGGGTCTCCTGAGAAGAGCTGCTTTCCCTTCCCTCTCCTGGCCTGAATCCAGCTGTATCTTTAGAGGTGCACCCACAAGCGGCTCTTGTCCTAGACCAGAAAGGGCAGCGCGCATCACCCCTAAGTTAGAGCTATAGAATTATTTAGGTTGGAAAATACCTTTAAGATCAAGCCCAGCTGTTACCCCGGGACTGCCAAAACCGCTACTAACCTAAGAGACTCATCTACATGGTTTTTGAACGCTTCCAAGGACAGAAAAACAGCCCCGGCGTGGCTCAGGATGGATGTGCTTAGTGACAGCTGTTTGAGCACAACTAATTGCAATATCTTTCCCCTCTGGTAATTTTTAATACGAGTGTGTCTCTGGAGTAACATGTGCAAGTGAAAGGCAACGTTCATGCAAAAAAAGCGGTATGGAATTTTGTAAAAGCTTTTCAACAAGAAAAAAAAAGCTGATCAGAAAAAACATCAAAAGCAGAAGGCTTTTTAAGCAGTACTAAAATGCAGAGCTTGCTCAAGTTTGAAACATCTTAATTCTATCTTGCAGAGCATCAGTAAAGGTGAGGAGTTATCCCTCAGGTACACTTTTCAAGCTCTATGGTTGCAGTTAACTGCAGCTATATTACAATCAGAGAGATTTTTCACCTTTTAAGATTTGTTAGCTGCATTCTTTAGGAACACCAATTACTGCTGCATTATCCAGCTTGCAAATACAAGTGCAGCGCAAGGCTGCTTACTAAAGCTGTCGTTTTTCTTAAGCTTCACTGTGGAAACTTTTGCAGGACTGCTGTAGTTCTTTTACTCAAAAATCAAGATATTGAGCTTCAGCGAGCTACATCAGTCAAAATGTTCATCACGGCTCATCTGATTTCATGTATGATTCATCTATAATTATGTATATTAACCGTGCTGTATCCACACTGTAACTGCTGCCATAGGGTCAGCTGGTAATGTGGTATTAACGACAGGACTCAAAACACAATTGGTTTGTAGTTACAGTCACCGTACTCTGCAGGTCCACTGATGCTACTATTGCATAGGTCATGGTTAGGAGTGCACTAGGACTATTTTTCTCTTTTTTTTTTTTCCATTTCCACCTATAAAGATGATTCACTTTTTTTCCTGTGTTTTCAGGTTTGAATCTTCTGAAGTCTCATGATGGCTCTCAAAAGAGAAATTCAAACAAGGTATGTGTGTGTGTGTGTATTTTGTTGGGAAAGGCTTCGTTTTTAGGCGGCCAAGCAGAAAAGAAACCCCAGGAGACACTGCCTGATTAACAAGTGTGTGGGGGCTGGCAGTGAGCTCTGCAAGGTTGAAAGCAAACTTGGTGTAACCGTTGGCACTTGTTCCATGTAGGAATAGTAAGTCCATTTTTGTGCGCTTCCTGATGCTTGCTCTGTGGTTGCGAGCTGATAGAAAGCAGCGCTTTAACTTCCTGAATCCTCTAAATAAAGCATCCTTTCTATGTAGATGTTGTCAAAGAAGGGCACATTGTACTTTCTGCTTTGGTCAAGTTTTTGTATTTATCTCTTTGAATAAACAACTTTGGTCGTCGAACAGTTGGAAACTTATTTCAGAAGGCTTGAATGTATCGCGAGGAAAAATATCTTCACTTGAATGGCTTGGAGCTGCTCTTCGAAGTTTATTTACATAGCTGTCATATTGTGCCGCAGTTTGAAGGGCATCCAGGCTTCCTGTTTAATCTAAACTTTTTACTTAAATAATTAATTCACAAATATATTCGGGTTTTATTATTTCTGCTTGTTTCTTTCAAGAGAGTATTTCAGCAAACCAGTGATTATTTAAATACTTGAATTAGTACATACGTTAGCTCTTAAAGTTCAGATGTAGCAAGTCAGCTAGTCCCTGTCTATGCACACTTGCCATACCATGGGCAAGTGTGCCCGGGTAGTGAGGATGCAAAGCCCTAATGGAAACTCCCCAAAAGGTCATTTGTGAGAGTGGTTCACTTTCAGGGCCCAGGGCCACCTCTGATGTTGAGAAAGGTTTCTTTCCAACAACAAGTCCTTTATAAAACAGGGTGCCACACATTTAGCTAGAATTTCTTGCTCCTACTAAGCCGTGTTGAATAAAGTGGATAGGCCAGGACTAAGTGCTCCATATTCTGGTTTTCTCATTCTCAATCTAATAATGACGCATGTTTGGTATGATTCACTACACTCCTGTCTTATTATGTTACTAAATAACATTTATCTCTGTCAGGCCTCTTTTTCTCCAGGGTATTCTGCTTTTCTTTTTAACCAGATTCTTAATATTTTGTATGGCATCAATACCAATGTATTGTTTAAAATTAACATAAGCAAAGAGTTAACTCCCATGAAAGGAAAAAGGCAAAAGGAGTCTCCACAGCTAGCTATCTATAAAGAAATCATCTGGTACTCTGACGTTTGCTATAGGCAAAATAAAACAAAGCACTACCAGCAATAAATCAGTTCTTGTGTGCAGGTATTGTCAAAATAAGCTGTTCTGGCATGCTCTGATCCAACTTGAAGGCCAAGTAGCGCCGCCCTTCATACATCCAAGTGTTTTGAAATGCTGCTGTGTTCAAGGGAGAGCTAAGCTGTCTCAAATATTAATATCCACAAGGTAATGGGTGTCTCCAGCTTGTGTGTGAAATTTCATTAGATGCCTTTAAAAGGCAGGCCTTCCTCAAGTTAGCTTCCGAGTTGTGCATTGCTTAAGTATAGTAAAAATATTCCAGCTACAGATGGGCTTTAAAATCAGAGTTGGATTTTTAAATATCAAAATTTCTGGAATAGTCTGAACTCTCTTCTTTTTGTGCTTCTTCTTTTCTCCCATTAGGAAGATGAGAAACAAACCAGGGCTTTGCATACAGACTTTCATATACTTGCACGCTAAAGCTCTGGGGTGCCTGCTTGGGTTTTGGCCCGGTCCCATCTATATCTATTGTATTAAAACATTTAAAGGCATTCTTCTCTTTCCCTCTTTTCCCTGCAGCTGGAAAGCACTATCCTCTGCTTTTGTGAAAACAGACATCAATGCTGCCTGTTGTATAAACCTCTAGGCAGACCGGCTTGCTTCCGCTGAAGTGGCCTATATATCTGTAACTTCATGCCAGAGGTAGGCTGTGTAGGTGTTGGGATTAAAGTCTTTCCAATCAGACAATTTTCAAATCCATAAAGAACTCAATTTCTGTCAGAGCCTTCCCTGTTTCGACAAGACGAGCAGGAAATTCTGACGTTTTCCTAAGAAGTGAGGGGTGGAAAAGGAGCAAGAATACAATGGCATTGGCCTATTTACTTGGTAAGTTTCAGTCTGAGGTCATGTTAATATTGTGTATTTTCACATTGAAATGGGATGCTCAGTGCAACATTGGGTTGTTCCTATTGACCTTTCCGGGTGAACTGCTTCTCTTCTGTCCCTCAGCAATGGAATGGACATCAAAATGTAGGATGTAGAGATCATGGTAAAATTTCCCGATATAAAAATACTGCCAAATACTTTTATATCGAGATCTAATTTTAGACTGCCACGGCAGGCATCACTAGAAATACTTTATTCCCTGATAATAAGTGATAGACTAGAAACAAAAGTTGAGGAAGGAAGTCTCCTTCACTTTTACAACTCACAGAGTAACGTGTGCACTGGGGCAGTCTGTCAGCACTAGCTGATGGTTTTTGCATCTGGGTTCTGTTTCGTGGTGAAGCCTGTGTTCCTAGCTTTGGAGCAAAAGATTACCAGAGATAACTGATGGAAAACATATTCCAGTTATTGACTAAGCAGCCTCACCTTCACCCTGCAGCTAATTGCGAGGTTAAAAACTATAGTAAAAATATCCATATTTATCAGCCATTTGGTTTATTTATGCTCCAGATAAATGCAACAATATTCCATTACCGCCTCTGACCATGCTTTATTTTTTCTACATGGACGTGTTACGACAAAATCTTTCATTTTAATTAAATTTTTTCCAGATGCTATCTTCATAAAATGAGCACTCAGAGAGGCATGATGATTATTTTTATTGAAGAGGGTTAATGCTTGTTAAAAACAGTAAAGGAGCATTTGTCACTGCTTAAGATTTCCGTCTGCAAGGAGAGAATCAGCACGGTTCCTCAGATCTGCTTTTTCAGGGTGATCTTTGTACCAGTTTAAGACCTGGTCTACAGTGGTGGGTAAATGCTTCCTTATTTTCAGTGTACAAAGTATCTGGTAACTTCAATGGCTGTTGGAGTGTTTCAATGAGGCAGGTTTAAAAATAAGCATTTGCTTAAATACTTAACTCCCTTGGGGTTTGAACTTCACCTTTTTTTTCCCCAAAGATGCTGATTTCATGTAACTTATTTCTAGTTAATAGCTACTGCTGCTCGGAACTGGATTCAGATTTCCAGTTCATTTCATATATATCACTAGAGAGCTATGAGGTGGTAACAGCTTTCAGCTGCTGGCGTGCTCCAGCCTGAGCCAAGATGAACAAGCCTAGAAATGAGGGAGAATGCAGCCAGTGTCTTGATTTCCTTGAGGGGAAAAGAGTCAAAGATGACTGCAAGTGTAGGGCTCCTATCAGTTCAAGCTTTGCCACAGCAAGCAAATGCTAAATATTTTCTAAAGTGACCTGAATTAACCTTCTTGTAATGCCAAGTCATGTGGGCCCATTTCAGCTGCCCAGACGCAGGCAGTGCTGTCAAGGGCATGGCAGTCTTGCTTCCCTGCTGAAAGCCTACAGGGATGTCTCTGGTATCAAAGGACACTTCAAATGGCCCCAGTAACCTATGTTTAGGCAACAGAGTTGAACCTTCCCAGCTGGGAATAGTCCCAAATGGGGATTTGCTCCCAGGTATACGAAGGACAGGCAAACTTTCTGCTGGGCCAAGTTCTGAAGTCCATTCTCAGGAAAACTACTGATCTAAGGCATGCCAGAGTTTCATTTACTGCTGGGAAACATGAAACCTCTGTGGCTGAACTATCTTAATTAGGCCATTAAAGCCTGCTATAAGACAGCTGAGATACAGGGTCGGGAGGGTGAAGGACATTGTCAATGCATTGTAAAGCCTCTGCTGCTTGGCACCAGGTTCAAACTGTCCAGAACCAGGTTTTCACGGAATAAAACCACCTGACCCCTCTGTGGTGATGCTGGGGAGGGCTCTGGATCAACGCTCTTTGCTTTGGTCAGCATGTGGACAGGAAGCCTTTGCTTCTCACCTTTTGGTGCCTTGTGCTGTACTGACTTTCACTTTCTAATTCAGGTAGGTTTTAATTTAGTCCAACTTTGAGATTGGATACGTGTGTCTTGGGCAGTAGGAAACACCTCACTTTGGTTCTCTGTGCAGAGGCTGACTCCAGAACAAGGGCTCTGGCACTTGCGCCCTTCCCATGTCATTTCCAGCAATGCTCTAACAACGGTGTGGTTACTCCAGGAGACTGAATTGGAAGAATTGGTTAAGTGTCAGATCTAAAGCCTGCGTGTATACATGTGCAGAATACGAGTGCAGATCTTTGGCGGTGTCTTTGTATCCTGGTGGGTAGAAAAAAAGGGTGACATCTGAGATAGTCACCGTAAAAGAGCAAAAGAGGGAATTCTAACATAGTATAACAGGCTGCTTTTTTTTTTTAATGTGCATCTATATGGTAAAACCTTTTTTAATTATTATTTTGAATGCACAGCGCTTCTCACGTCACGAATTTATGCTCAGAAGAAATGAGATAAGGCAGGAATCTGTAAATGTGGGGAATTAAATGCAACTGTGAGCCCCTCAGCTTGTTACTCACTTCCACCATTGCACATTCCTGCAAACAGATTTATATTCTTATCGTCTGAGAGTTAGTGTTGATCAGGCCTTAGACCTGCGTGAGCTGTTTTTTCTCTGTTCTAAATCCAACCAGTCTGTTGGAAAAGCACACTGGGTGACCAGCAATAGTCTGAGTTTGCCTGTAGCTAGGACAGTTGTCTCAGGGAGGTGAACTACAGCTGAAAATCAGAAAAAGTAGAAATAATTCGATTCCTAAAACTGTTGGTGGAAATCATCCCTTTGTTTGAGGAATTCACGGCGGGTTTATGAACAAGAATCCCGCACTGGTGATAGCCTTTCCTTTGGACACTTCCAGCCGATGACTGGATGTCAGGGGGCTGGTACTCCTCTCTGGGCAGGGATCTGACCCGATGTGTCACAGCACAACCCTGTGTAAGCCTCTGACTACTGAAACTGCAGCCTTGTGTGTCTGCAGGGCCTTATCTTTGCTTGGCGGAGGGAGTGCTGAAAGCCCACCCCTCTGGGGAGCGTGCCGAGGCTGCAGTGTCCCCTCTTTACTCAGCAGAAAACTCGCGCAGCGCGCACTCTTCTCGTCTGAGGGTATCTTTTTCATTAGGTTAGCGGCAGATTTCTGATGGGAATGTGCGCTGTGGGAATTCCTGCACAGGGGTGCAGCACAGCCGACTTCTGATTTAACAAATAAATAAATAAATAACAGGTTGGTGGTGCTCGCTACAAGTTTGTAAGCCACTAAACCAGAGGGCAGCAGGGGCGAGTGATTGAGCACAGGGGCCACTTGTGCCCTCCCAAGTAGAAGTGGCAATGTGGAAGGCGCACCCCACCTCTCCGCCGCCTGGGGGGGGGTCCCCGCTCTGCGCCCCCATCCCGCTGCCTCCCTCCCGCCAGGACAGACTGAGCCGCGCGGGACCCTGCGGGGTCCCGACCCCCTGCCCGGGGTGTCGGCGGCGGGGCGGTCCCGGCAGGCGGAGGCGGGCGGCCGCGGGGGGCGGAGGCGCAGGAGGCGGTGCGGCGGCCGGGCCGGGCAGAGCTGAGCCGAGCCGTGGCGGTCCGCGGAGGGCAGCGGAGCCGAGCTCATGTCCCCCCGCGCCCTCCGTCCCGCGGAGCCACCGGGGCCGCGCTGAGCGCCCCGCCCGCGTCTGGATCGGTTTTAGTTTGTTTTGGTTTATTTTTATCTCTTTTATTTGTTTTCAAGGGGAGGAGTGCGAAATCGTGAGAAAAATGAGCCAAAATGTGTGAGAAAATGTCCAGCTTTCTGTACATCGGGGACATCGTGTCCCTGTACGCGGAGGGCTCTGTCAATGGGTTCATCAGCACGTTGGGGTGAGTGTGAGGGGCGGGAGGGGGGAGGCAATGCCCGCTGAGGGGTGGCGGGGACCCGCGGGCAGAGCCGGCTGCAGCACAGGAAGCGGCCGGCAGCGCACTGCCGCCGCCACCTCGGAGGCTGCGAAGGGGAAAGAAAGTAGGAAGTGATGAGCGGGGAGGAAAGAGAGAGAGAAGTTCTCGCACAGGCCCGGGGCTGCGGAGCCGGGCGGGTGGCGGTGCCCGGTGGGGATCCGGTCGCGCTCCCCGCTCGGCTCCTGCGGGGGGCTATACCTCCGGGCCAGCCAGAACCGGAGTACCCGAGCGCCAGGACCCGCTCTGTACGAGTAACCTTGTGCTGCGCCCAAATGAGTTTATATATCGTTATTTGTAGCCAAAGACCTCGGTGTTGCTTTTTTTTTTCTTTTTTTTTTTTGGGGGGTGGTATGCGTGTTTATGCGTGCTTAATTTTATTGCACGTCTGAGATGACGTTTGTGATGAAGAGTGAAGGACAAAAGCTTTCCTGTCTTGTTCATCGCTCATAATCAGCTCGTTAAACGTCCATCCATTTGCTTCTGGTTTGCATTTGACTGAAGTCTTTACCCGCGGTGGTTAACGATCAGATGTTTATAATCTGATATTTAATTTCATGGGGGTGCTGCTTCTGCAAGCTCTTCTGTCTCTTTGCAGAGTGAAGAGATGTAGTTCAGCTGTGGCTGCTTCACTGAACTACTCCAGCTTGCTTGAGGGTTGGTTTTCTCTTTTATATTAACCTTGACAGCTTTAAATCGCCTTTTTGGAATCCAGGACAGAAAACCACAGCGAATGATGATAGCAATACAGCGATATCTTTCTTCAAACGACCGTGTAGTTTGGTTGTAGTGTTACATCCCGATGGTGCAATGGTTCCCTCTGATGTTCTTAGCATAGTGGCAGTAGATTCAAGAAGTTGGTGGCATGTCCAAACTAAGTACATCCTTAACCTTTCTCAGTGGAAACATCTGTATTGTATGATTTAGAGTGATCCCATTGACAAGGCAGCTCAAGCTCTAGTTAAATATCAGTGTCATTTGGTGTTTAAACGTTAGTGGTACCTTCAGAATACAGTTGAACTCGCTAAGGCTGATCTGCTACTGATAAACATGTGCCTGGGTATCACTCATGTATGTCATATTAGGCTTCCTGCATCCTGAGATCTCTTCAGTGGGGGGCTTCAGAGTGAAGAAAAAGAGCAATATTAAATTGCCAAAACCAAATTGAGTTACTTGATGTGGTACTTTTACTGGAAAACAGCTGGTGTTCAAGGTCCCTTATATTTTATCTTATTACTTCCTGTCCTTGCTGTTCGCTTATTTCATCTGTTGACAAGTGTTTTTCCATGGTTTGTTCCTCTGTTAATTTTGCATCTTCTCTATCAGCAATTCTCTTTTGTCTCACATCTCCTTTTGTTTTGCTGACTTTTGTAATTTTAAATCCTGTCTGAAAATGTTTGCTTTCTGGAAATGTTAATAAGTGGATATTGCTTCTTATTCTCGTAACCCCGGTGTTTCTATTTTGTTGGCATAACTTATTGATGAACTGTTTGGTTTAATTGTTCTGTCTCATTGCTGTGTTCTGTTATCTGAGAGAAGCTAAATTTGCCATACTCTCCACTTTTCATTGTGTTGAGAAATGTTCCTCATTTCTAAGAGCGCCTTATCTCTGCTCATAGACGTTTCTGCTGTGACTGGTGCTTGTACAACTGCGTGTTGCTCGAATGCATGTTGGCATTCCCGTGTTGCTGATCCCCTCCTCATCCCTTGGAGTTAAGGCAGGACATTTACCCCTGGTTCTGTAGCTGGGAAGCTAAGATCAAAGTTTGCATGAGGCACCTGGTAACTCTTTACCAGAAGAAATAACTGAACTCAAGCCAACACGCTGATGAGACTACCCAGGATCTCTTTTGGCCAGCTAGCCCAACCTAAGAAAACCACCTGGGATGAAACAAGACTCCTGTGTCTGTCTCTCCTTTGGCAGTCCAGGAGTTCAAGAATGCTGATGTACTTCTGTCAGCTTTTCAGTACAGCTTCTTTTGAGCCCTGTTCCCTGGCATGGTAAAGGCAGCTGCAGAGCCAGGAGGCTGGAGTTGACAACCTGAATGAAGGCCTTAAAGGAAAGGTGAAGTGGAAAACCCTCATGTCTACTAGATGGGAATGCTGACCCCTCTGCTGCTGGTACAAGAGCTTGGACTGAAATATAAAGTTGTGATGCCAAGTCACGTTATCTGTGCCAGCTATTGCCATTACTGCCTTTGGACCAGTTGCAGCAATGCAGGAGGCGGAAAAAGCAGCTGTACATTCAGGGAGAAAGTTTGCCCAGCTGCACATTTGGCATACAAGCATTGCTAAACTCCTGCGTCTCCTGTGTTCCTGCAGGTCCTCTGTTCTCAAACACCTGAGGAGAGGGGGCCTTGTCTTCT
>JARCZZ010000731.1:50060-77435 GCA_030323915.1 Brotogeris chrysoptera
TGCTAAACTCCTGCGTCTCCTGTGTTCCTGCAGGTCCTCTGTTCTCAAACACCTGAGGAGAGGGGGCCTTGTCTTCTAGAGGTGCCTCTTGTTGGTAAGGACAAAATGGTTTAGGAGCAGGAATGATTGTTGGCTCTCTTTGTTTGACTTGATGTGGGTCCTTGTTCCATTGCTCAGGGTTTTGAAGGCGCTGAGCGAGCTGTCTTGTCACTTACACTATAGAGTCCGTCAGATAGTTTCATGCAAGAACTTGAAATCTAGCTCAGGTCTAGTGGCACTGCAGCAGGGAGAGAGTCCTGTTTATTTTAAGCTGTCAAAGGCTAATTGTTTCTTAAACAAAGCGTGAGTGAGGCCATTCTATAAATAAGATAAAAAAAGTTCATAGCACCTCTCCAAGGGGGGGGGTGTCTGTCACGTCAGCGGACCTTACTCCTTGAAGAACCAGTTCAACAGATTAGTTTTGAGGGGGAGTTCTAAGTAAAAGGCTGTTTTATGAGTTTATATGATAAATATGAGAATATTTTTTGCTCACTTGCTGGTGCAGAAATTTTCACATGCTCAGTTTTCCCAGGAAATTTAGAGCGCAGAGAAAGATGCAGCTGGGCTATTGAGATCGAGTGTAGGGTCAGCTTAATATCTACTATAGACTTGAGAGTGGAAATCTTCCTCTCATGCAGTTTAGAAGGTCCTAACCTTCCTGTTTAGGACACGGGGGATCTGTGCCTCTTGGCCCTGTGTCCAGGTGAGGGTGCTGAGTGGTGCCAGGCGAAGGCAGGAGTGCCTTTCCATGCCTTCTACAAAAAGGGTTTGAGAATCACTGGAACCATGAGGTTGTGTAAATAGGACCCAAAAGGTTGGGGCACTTCTTTCAGCTGGAAGTAACCTGTGCTCCTGTCCTTGTCTCCAAACTGCTTCTTTACTATAAATAGCTGTTGGATGTTAGCGTGAGTACTCTGCTTTCAGATTTGATCCCTCTTAGTCAGAAGAGGAAACTGAACCTCTCTTCCGTGTCTGGGGTTAGCACTCGAGTGTGGGATGGGGGCAGGGGAAAGGAGGTCGGGCAGCACTGCTCCAAATTCTTCCTCCTGTATCCATCTGATGATGTGCAGTCTGACTTTTCCAATCTAAATGCTCTCTGGGCTCCCCTTTCCCCCTTTTTTTTAAAAAAAAGGAATATGCTTTTGAATGTATAAACTGACAGTGACAATTTAATACAGAAAAGGAAAAGTTTGGGACAAGGAATTTACACCTATGGTTGGCTTTCTGCTATTTCAAGATATATGTGGTACTGGGCTATTGAATTGTGCTAACTACATGGGTGTTTTCTCCCCTGGTTTTTGAGGTTTTAGTGTGTTTTAGCTTTTGCACAGTTGGAGACTTTATGTCCCAAAGGAGGTATGTGGCAGAGCTAGGCAATGAATCCAGGTACCTTTAGTTGTACTAGACCAGTGTCTGAAACTCAAGACCACCTCCCCCAGTATTTTAGCTGCGAATGTTGGTAATGGTGCATGCTGGAATTAGAGCTGCTATTAATCACCAGTCTGTACAGTGAGGGGGAGAAAAGTGTTCTCAGTTGAAGAGGTGGAACAAAAAGTAAATAATGACAATAGTCAGCGTCAGCTGTAGGAAAATTTGACAATGGGCCTGTTAGTCACTGCCAGTAGCCGCATTCCTGTCTCACCTCCATAAATACACTTCTGTGCCGTAGCAGTGAGAAACCTCATGGAACATAATTAACGGAGCATGCAGCAGGAGTTGCCTGCTAGGTAATATATGACCGTGGATGAGGAGGGGTGCTGAGACTTAGTTGTGATTAGCAGCAAAAGTGTGTTGTGGAGTATTTGGAATGTGTTGTGGAGTATTTGGAATAATTTTCTCGAGTTTAATGTTGATTTTTCTAGAACAACTTCTGTTAATTTGAGGAAGCGCTTGCCAGAACTTTCTGATTTGAAATGAATATCACAGTTTTATTCAGTCTTCTTCCCTGGGCTTTTGTGCATTGGTTATCTTATTTGACTTCACACGGATTGAGTCAGTCACGCTTTGTGAAAAGGCAGGATTAAGTAGAAAGTGCTTATGGAACAGTATAAATCAAAACATTCCAAATACAGCAGAGGCTAAAATGTCATTGTGGTGGCCTCAGAATGGTGTTGAGAAAAAAGATGTAGTGACTGATGATGCTTATAACACACCAATGTAGTATATTCATCAGTGTGCTTATTCTTTTTACCCTTCTCTCCTACTGTCTGAAAATGTAAGCTATGGTTAAGGAACAGAGTATGTGTCCTTTAATTAATATCAATTTTTTTTTGTCTTGTGCCAGATGACAAAACCTAATTAGTCAGAAAGAATAAAAAGCCTGAAGAAAGTGAGAGTGGCGTAACTGAAATTACTCATAATTAAATTCTGAGACATACAGAACCAAATAATACCTAGAAGAAGGAAGAGAAGCTGATTTTCAGCTTTTCTGTACAAGCAGAAGTACTAGTATGTTTTATTACCTAGGTACTTTATCCTCTGGACTGACAGTGCCAATGAAATTTGACAGTTTTGATTGTGTGGTTCTTTCTTTTGTTGTTAAATACTGTAGGATTAGCATTTTCAGAACTATGTTCTCTTGGTTGGCTTCCTAATGCAAAAACACCGGTGTGAATTCTGCAGCTACTTTGAATGTATGCTAATGTACATTTTTCAGCTATATGGTGTATTTCTTTTCTGTGATAACTTTCATAAGGATAAGCTATATTATATGCATTATTAAACACCTTCATTGATCTTACAATAAATGCCACATAAGCAGATATGTAGACATATAAATACAGCTGTAAATTGCGCACCTTGCGATTTAATACATATATGAAAGCTTATATCCTCTGTGATTATCCACTCGCATTAGCAATTAGGCACAGCTCCAGCTTTGCCATTTATAACGACCTTATTTTGATGCTTGTAAGTTTTCTAACGACAGTGCCGTCTTTAAATAAACAATGAGGCAAAGCTTTCCACAAAGCACCCTTATGAGAATGTGGCAAGTAATGAGCCTCAGAGGGGGTTGGTTTGTTTCAGAAGTTTTACTCGCACACAGAGCACAGCTTGGGTGTGAAGGAATGTAGGATTAGACTTAATTACAGAATTATGATTTATGAGACTGGGCACTAAAATGAAATATCCGTGGTTCAAAGAGCTCATTAGCAAACAGAAGCAGGGAGAAAATTGGGCTTAGGGAGGGAACCAATTGATTTAATGTAAAAGTGGGTTTACCTGTGAATTTTGTGGTAGTAATGGAAGTGAGAGAGGATTCCAATTTTGAATTGAAACAAGTGGTGGCTATTACAATTCCTGTAGTTCTCAGCTGGGCTGTGGGTAATGTGGGGAGCAGTGAGGAAAGAGACAGGAGATTGTTTAACTTGCACAACCTTAACTCTGATTTAACTTACTTTTACATAATGAGGGGATTACCTAAACAGCCTTGATGTGGTTCTCAGACTCACTAGAAATCAAGGTTATCCTATATTTTCAAAGTGCTGTGGAAGAAAGAGTCAGATCAGTCTTTGCCTTCTCCAGCTTGGAACGTTTTCTCCTAAGAAGTACATGAGCCTTTGCTCATTCGAGTGTTTTACTGCATGGTGACGTGTTTGAAACCTGCTGCCCTTCACTGTTAATGGTGCTGGCTGCTGCTGCTTGGCTGAAGCCTGGGCCTGTTGGGCAATAGCACAAAGCCATGTCCTCTGCACGTGTATTCAATGCACTTGAAAGTCTGGTTTCTGCTTGCTTTGAAAGGTCGGTTACTTCTTGTACCAAAGGGAGACTGGTGAAGTTCATGTGACTTTTGTACACTTGATTAGGGATATTTATGGGAAGAGTGGAGAAAGTAACACGAATGGTAGTTCAGGGTTTTGTTATTTTCCTTGTCTGTCTTGTTTTGTCACTTAACTCAAAGATGTGTATTTTAATTATATTAAGGACATAAACCCCCTTATGATGTTATTTTAAACCTTCATTAGTTATTTGTAAATCTGATTCCATCTAATTATTTGAATCAGTAGCTCCACTGCTATGTAGATGTGGACACTTCCTGACGTAGGTTCTGGTTTCAGCTGTACAATGATGCTAAACCCTGACTTTTTGGACTGCTGTTTGAGCGGCTTCTCCTCTCTGCTGGCACTGGGCACCAAGAGGTCCCAACCTCACCTGCAGCTGTGTGGGAACTGAGACCCAGTTCCCAGAATTTCCAGCTTCCTTTCCCAGTGGACACAGGAAGGCTTCAGTCATTCAACTGCTTTAGGTTCCTTATCTCCGGAGAAGAAAAAGTAATTACTACCTCAGTTCGCTTCAAGCATGAAACAAACTTAAACCAAGAAATTACGTTTTAGCAAGGTAATGGTTTTGATTGCAAAACTGGAAACAGAGTTAAACAAGGAAATTGCTTGAGGTTTGAGAGACTATTTTGGCTGCAGTAGCCAAAAGACTGCATCAGGAGTAGTCGTGTTGCTTTAGTGCTGTTTTTCCAACTGTCTTTCTGTGTCTCTGTCTACCTCTCACGCTCATTTGGTTGCATTTTATTGGTTGCTGTTAAATAGAGGCAAAGCATTATCCAAAGCATGCTATTTTAAAACCGTTCTTATTTATTGCTTAATAATAAAAGAAAGAGGACTCTAAACATTGACCAGCTGGGCTGCATGGGGCTCTCTCTCTGTGAGTTCTACCTGGGAATAAGTTTCCCCTTCCAGAGCTCCTGCAGCACTGGTTCTTCTGCTCAGGTTCACCTTTTGACTTGCCAAGTTAAGTGAATTGTCATTGTAAGCTTCAGGCTGGTTTTGCCAACCATGTCCATGAGTGCTTTTTTCCCCTCTTCCTGTTGCTCAGTAGCTGGCCTTCTGTGCCTCTAGTTTAGGGGATCCTTATGCGCTAGCAAGAATGTTTTGAAGTTCGATAACTTGAGATGCTGCCTGCGCAGAAGCTGGCCCAGCCCTTTGCGGGCTTCACAGATACATCACATCACCTGAGTAGGATTTTCCTTGCTATTACTTCCAGTGGCTGATGAGTGTCCATGAGTTGCTGTAGGTTGCAGAAAATGGGGAAAACAGTCTCTCTTGTCCTCTCGGTCCTCAGGTTGCCGGCCCTGAGATGATGGAGAGGAGAAGGGGGAGATGGGTGCACATGGGTATGTTGGTGATTGTAGGGTGAGGTGGTAGAGAAAGCAGCAGAACGAGGGTGTGTGGAAAGAATTGTGTGCGGTGGGGCAGTAACTGCCCCACTGATTTGCGTGATTTAAAAGGTGGCACGTGTTAGAAGGGAGGCAGGGCTGACGAGGAACGGAAGATGATGGGCAGTTGCTGAGAGATGTGCAGTTCCCTCTGACAGAAAATAGCTAGAAGAGGTACTGGCAAGCTGCCTGATTTCTTTTCAGATTACCCCACATGGAAGAAATCAGCTTGTCACTGCTCCTGTTTACTTTGATGTTTCAGATGGTGGAGGTCTGTGCTGAGCTCTCAAACAGCTGAACATTTGGCACATTTTTTCCCCAGGGTTTCCAGTGTTGTTAAGCAAAACGCATAATAATACTGCTTTCTCCAAGAGAGTGCCTGAGTTACAAAGTTCCTCAGAAAGAAATAGCAGTTTTAAGATTACCTATGGTATTTCATGCAATTCTTTGTGTAAAAGCAGGGGAGTTTTTACTGGTGTGGTCCCAGCGTTGTTTGCAATGTATGGCCGACTTACTGAGTGAATGGGGTGCCCAATGCTTCGTAACAACTAAGGTTATATGTAATGAATTGTGGTACTTCGGTAATCTTCTGATACAATAAATTTGGTAGAGTTCATTTGAAATGCCGCTTTAGGTTGTTTCTGCCACATGGCATGGAGTTGAAGTTACTTGGTAGAAGGCAGCTGGAAGAGCATATCAAGTGTGGTTTTTATCGTCTAACAGTCTAAGTTAAGCTTACTACAGCTCCTCTCTGTACAAAGAATTAATATTAAAACAGTAATCAAGTTTTTGTTCTTTGACCTCTGGCAGATAAACATCAATGTCATTTAAAAAATCAACAAACAAACCCTGAAGCAAGGCTTTTCATATGAGTTTCAAACTACAGAAACTTGTTACGACCCAGTGCTTGCACTTCTTATCTTGATTTTCTTTTAGAGATCCGTTTGTGTTCCAAACGGCTTTTTTTTCCCCCCTGCACTTGACACACACACAAGTTAATTAATATTGCAGGGCAGCTGAAAGCAGTCAGAAGATTGGGAAAACGGCTGCTTAAACTCATGGTAAGCCCCAAATTTTTGTGCCTACTGCCCACAGTTAAAAGAGACAACCCAGTTCTTAAGGTTTTTCCTCTTTCGAGTGAAAACTTGTGCTGGTATTTCCATGTGCAGGGCTGAGATGGGTCAAGCACTGACCTCCAAGCTGCCTGCCTGCCTCCTGAGGGTGCTTTGGATGCAAGCTGGAGGCGTAGCAGGCACAAGCCACTGAGGCCTCCCCATCCACACCTGCAGGATGTGTTTCATTTCAGTGTGGGAAATTTTGCCTGGCTCCAGTGTGCATCTGCATCCCGCTGCCTGTGGAATTTTGTGTAGTTGTATAATTGTGAGCACTGTGACGTGGAAAACTTAACTAGGCAGCTTTAGAGGGCGGCTAAGTTGGATGTGACCAGTATAGTTTTGTTCTGAATCTAGGAATACCTGACATAACTCGTAAAGTCCCAACTCCCAGAACTCCATGAATTATGCGTATCCTCAGCTTCTCCTTCATGGATGTGGAGAAAAGCTGGAAGATGGAATCGTTGCAAATTAAATGTAAGAAGTACATTGAGTTGAGTCGTGATTTTCTTCCGCTAACTTGAAATAGAATACATGCTTTGCAGGTGGGATGGCTAACTAATGGTAGCTGAGTGCTGGGGACTGGAAACAGCCCTCTTTTTTGCCTTTGTTGATCTTGTTTTAAAGTTAGCTGGGCTTAGGTTTCTGATGAGCTCCCCAGTTCTTCCAGATAACTGAAACATTAGTGGGCTTTGCTAAAGTGTTCACAGTCACCTTTTCTATCTGGCTAATGTATTTTTATTGTTCAGAAACAATAAATAGAGGAAACAGAAGTAATATATTGAGAAAGACTGGATATCAGGTTTGAAACGCTAAGAGCAGATCCTTGTGCAGTTATGAGTAGTGAAAAATGTTGAAATGCAAGTTCCGTTCTTTTGATCAAAGAATCAAAGCTTTAAGGCTACTTAGGTTAAAAAAATTAATAAATCTTTCCCTTAATAAAAACCCAGCAAACTGCACCAAGAGGAAAAGGTTAACTGTGTGTTAGTGGTATTACTTGGATAGCTTGGACAGTTTCCAACTTGGTTACTGCCTTTTGCTAAGGTAGACTCAATTTCAGCTGGGTGCACCGTCCTCTCCTTGCTGTCTGCCGTGCTCGAGGCTGCCAGTCCATAGGCTTCATTCCTCTTCCAAATTGGAAAAACAGGGCCCAGCGGGCTTGACTCTGCACGGAGAGCTGAAAAGTGAGGGTTAAGTGGAGAGGCTTGTGAAATTTCATTGTTCTAAAATGAGGTTTTGCATCAGGCAGGGCAATATCTGTAACGCTTCTCAGGTTGAAGACAAAACCTTAGTCAGTCAAGCTTTATCGTCAGACTGTTGCAATTAATATTTTGGAATTCCATGTTGCTGTAAGAACAGTAAAGCTGAATATTTCAGTGCATACAGGAAGTCCGAGATTAAAATCAGATTTTCAAGTATCTTTGTAGATATTCTTACATATTGTTGCAGTCATCATAGCATGTTATTTATAAACAATATTAGAATACAGAAAAAACCCCCATGCCTTTAGATGATAAAAGTACAAGATAACATGCAGGAAATTCACTGGATTTCTCTTTGTTTGGTTGGTGAGGAGGTAGTAATTTATGTCAGGCTGTAGGTGACAGTTTGCCATTTTATTAGTTTTTCTAAGTAAAAGATATAACAAAGTTTTATGACATTATTTCCAGTGGTGGTCCGAGATGTAGGTTCTACATCAGCAAATTTGTAGACTTAAGCTGCAAATATGCCAGGAAGCAAATTTTTTTACGAACCTGTTGAAGAGGATCCAAGTTAAGATTTCAGCTTCCCTGCTTGAATCTTCAGGAGTACCAAAAGAAAGATTAGGATTTGATCATGAAACCATTCAGAGGCAGGCATCTGGCTCTTCAGAGAGGACACTGCTATGGACCCTTGGCTGCTGCAGGATTTGGGTTAGAGGTGTGCTCAGTTTCTGTGAGAAATGGTTTCTCATGCAAAAAGAAACAAGGTCAGGACCTGGCAGGCAATACATTTTGTCTATATTAACTTTTGTAGTTGGACAGGTTTTTCTGCCACTGAATCTAAGGAGTAATTACCATATTCCCCCCTATGTAATATCTAGGCTATAGTAAAACCATTACATGTAAAGTTCTGTTGTGACACCTTATTTGAAGCAATACTGTGTATTAGGCTGGTGAAATCAAACTCCTGATCTGTGGGACTGTTTCGTCTGGTCCACTTCCTTTCTGTGACAGATTAAAGTCTCTATTCTGATTAGGTTGTTTGCAATAGAATCATTTTACTTTAGTAGAGCTAGAAGTGGGACAATGCTGGTTTGAGTTTTCAAACATAGATCTAAAGCATGTTTGAAGGGAAATATTGTAATAAAGCATGGGACTCAAGCAGAGGAGCAATTTGCACAAGGTCATAGGCGTGTTGTGGAATATAACCAAAGATTTCAAGTTCTGGGCCAGGTTTTATAAATGTTGATCTGGTAAGATGTTCAATGTTAGGTTGCATAAATTGGTTTATCCCATGGTAAGCCTGGGAGTAAGCCAGATGTGACAAAACTAGTTTGTTTTATAAAGTTTCCATGTCAAATGTGTGGTTTCTTAAGTGTGTATTTAAAGATGCAGAATTAAGTTTATCATTACAAAAACAAAAGTGCTGCCGAGTTTTATGCGTACTGGCATTACTGTCATGCTCATACATAGGGTGGAACCTAATTGACACTGGTAAGTATAATTACTAATTTGTAATTTATTTGTTCTTCATTTGTAATGGAGGTGTGAGATGAAATCCTTCCTCCTTTCTTCAACCAGATAGCTGAAGCTCTAGAAGTCACCACCCAAAGCACATATACTTGTTAAAGTCTGAGCAGAAGCTGAGCACTGTTACCCAAGAAGCTTCGCGGAAAGAAATTCAGCATTGACTGTGTGAGCTATACAGGCGTAAGTGAACAGAATAACAGAGAATGTAGGACAAAAACCTCAGTCGTAGCCAGAAAAAAAACTCTTATATTGACCCAAGGGCAATAAAAATGAGTGTGCTACTGAGCACTGTTCTCTCTGCAAACTGTAGTCAAAGAAACTCCTGCTATTTGATTTCGCCTCTGTCCAGGAAAACAAGGATTTATAAATTCTTTCTGAATAAACGATCAAGAAAATGCCTTATACCATCTTAAACTTTTCTTTTTAGTGGAAACAGCTCTTAAGTCTCCAGAACTGTCACATTACTTGTGATTGATGATAACCTGGTTTCATGAGATGGATCCAACTTCCAAAATGGAAATTTGTGATAGGTGTTCCCGTGGAGCCATAGTGCAAGAAGCAATCGCAGAAAGAAACCTGCACCTCCAAAAAGAGACCAGAAAGAATTGCTATGACTTCTAATACAAGAACTAGAAGCCCTGCGAATAGAATTAAAGCAATAATAAAAATGCCATCTTAAAAAGAAAACCACCAACCCAAAGAACCCCTGGGTGCATCAGGAGTGAAAGCAAAGAGAGGTTTCCTAGTGAACACTTTGATCATTTGCAGATGGAAGTGAAACCATTTATGGGCAGCAATTAAAACTCTCTGGACAAGTTTGGGAAATGAGCAGGTAATGCACCCACTCTCAAAAGGCAAAGTGCATCAGTGGGATGGTAAAAAACATATTTGCTCTGATCTGATCTGTTTCTCCACAAAATACAGATGAGGAAAGCTTTGGATTGCTTTGTGTTTGAGCTTCAGCAGAGACTTGACTTTAGAAATGAACTTGAAGATCACTTATCTTGCAGATCAGTTATCCAGATGTGGAAAGATAGGTATAAGGAAACAAAGGGAAATTTAGAAGGTGATGAATTATGACAACATTTTTGAGCTACTTGGGGAGAACTCCCGTTCGTGCGTAAAATTTGAGACATTTTCAATGTAATTTAATGAAGAAGTACAGTCAGAACTATGCTGAGGTTTCTTGAGAGCAACTTGCCGTTTGGTTGTAGGAATTACTAGGGCTGTGCTTTTACAAGCGCTCGCAGGTCGGGGAGCAGCAGGGTGACCTTGATGCATCACCCAGATGAAGTCTCTTTGGAGGCTAGTTCCAGATGCAGCTTTAGGTAGAAGATCAAATAATTATTTCAAGGAATGACTGTTGAAAAAGAGATCACTTTTTCTTTCCTTCTTATAACATGCAAAACCTCCTGAATAAGATGCAAACCTCCTGAATCATCCACTTGAAGAACGCATTGTTCCTGGAATGGACTTCAGAGCTGCCAAAAACTTTCCCAGGAGATCATCTGGAGAGATAATTGGCTCTTGCAATCATCTTGAAGTGTAGCATCCCCTGAGAATGGCGAGATCACGGTTTTCTGGTTATATCAGACAAGCTTGGAGTGTAGAAGCAAGATAATATGTAGGAGGTTCTATTAGTTCAGAAATTGTACTGTGGCTTTGAAAACACTGATTTTGGGGGGGCTGCAAGAATCTTAGCTGATCTGAAAAGTGTACCATTTGGTGAAGTATTATAAGCAGGATGTGGAAGAGGGTGCAGGAAATGTGATGTTTGCAAGATAGGAGAGAGAGAAATCCCCTGTGCAACAGTATCTCGTTGGGGCATCGGTGGAGTGTGTTGTTGAAGAGCTCAGGGTTTTTTTCTGCTGGAGAATTGATAGTTATGATTGTCCATTGGCATGGTCATGACTTACTTCACGAAATAGCCTGACACTTGTAAAGTCAGACAACAAAGGACTCTGGAAATAGAAGAGACTTTGCTGAGTGATTTTTGTAGGTTTAGAGTCAAGAGTGAGCTATCTATGGATCAAAGGAGAATTCTAAATTCAAAGTATCTTGCTAAGTCTTTGAGACTGTGGGCTTCTGTAAAAGACACAGTAGCTTGGTGTGCCCACTATCTGGGTGTGGTAGCATCATTAAGGACTCATACCTTCAACTGCTAATTTAACAAACTCAAGGAAACTAGGGCACTATGTCCTATTGCCTTTGAGGATCTTAAAAGAGGAGTGGATGAGAGCATGAATTATACTCCAGAAGCTATTTTGTTCCAATATAAAGTAAATCTCTATTTTAAAGATATTTTGGGGTGATGTGGACTGTGCAGAAGATCAAACACTAGACTGGAAAGGCTTGTTTAAGCCTGTTTGGTAACATGAACATTTCTTGGACACATTTTTACAGGAGAGCCTAAGGAGTTAATGGATTGGCTGGATGTGAGTGGGACATAAATGAATCAAGGAGACTTCGGTCTCAGTTGCACTTTGTACCTCCTTTTTGAATGTTGTTGATATACATGCATTATAGTAGTCTAGCTTGTAGTGACAAGTGCATGGATTACAGATCTGAGTGGAGCTGATTAAAGTTTATGTCCAGATCAAAGAATGAAGAGCAGCATTTCCAGCAAGCTCAGGCGAAAGTATTTTTTCAGTAGCTGCTTTTCATCTATTATCTTGGTTTAGCAGATGTCGTAGAGGAACTAGGGGTATTTATCTCTTTAGCCTGAAAGATTTGAGTTCTCTGAGGATACCAAAGATACTGTATTCCCAGTCTTGCCTGAGTGACCAAATGTGTTCAGGTATCTTCAAATACCGTGAGAGCGGTCTCTGCACTTGGCTGTGGGTATCCAGGTAGGTGGATGATGTTACCTGTTGAAGGAGTTCTGGAATTTCTATGTTCTGTCTGGTTTTGCTCAAGAGCAGGATGCTTCTATGTGATGGTAGTTTTAAGAATCAGATTTGAGTGCTTCTTTTCTAAGGACTGATGAGGGCACTTATTATTTCTAAAAACAGGTGCATTTTTTTCTCCCTGACTTTTGCAGCCAGAAGAAATACGGATCTGTTATGTAAACTGGACCTTCAGTATCTTCTATGAGTTCTCGGTCTTTCTCTATCTAAATGGGACTGAATTCTTCTCAGTGACATGAGGTAGGCTATCTATTTTAGTTGAAGAAGAGGGAGGATGGTTTTCCTATGCATCCAATGACGTGTTGGTAGCTCTTTCTGTGTGGTGTTTGGTGCTGGTCTCTGGGCTATGCAGCCTGAGCTGGTTCACTGCAGTTCCTCACTTCCAGCATTTAATCTACCGTGTAAGTTGTGGAGAAGCAGGCAGCCATTTTTGTCCCCATTACTGAGTTCTGGGGTCCTGAAAGAGCACTCTGTGCTGGCAGTTGCATGCACCTTTGTACTACTGATGCTGCTTCTGCCACAGCACTTGCAGTTTGTGTGGCTGATGGGAGGATGTTGAAGGGAAAATTTGAGCAGTAAGGGGTCCACACAACCCAAGCAGTAGATACAGATGATTATCTGCTATGACTAAAGATTCAGTCTTCTTATGTACAGTTTCTGCTTCTAGGGTAGTTTGAAATATCAAGCAATTTTGAGTCCCAGGATGCCAATGAGCTTTGGTTTCCTGTTTGTTTGCAGGAAGGAGGAGATACTCTGTTTTTTTTCACAGATTAGAGATTTATCCTGGGAGATGGGCAGATGACTCTACCACTATCCAGTCCCTAGACTGAAGGTAGAACCTTTCAGGATAAACAGTGTATGTGAAGGGACTGAGGGTTGCCTGGAAGAAGCCGATAGGCTCTTTATAGTGGTACAGATGTAAATTACTTGAGGTAATTTCTGTAAAGGCTGAACTCTCCAAGGAAAGGCAGTGGTCAGGACTTCAACACTGCCCCAGCTAGCTAGTGGCTCTTTGTGTTCTGAAGTTAATGTTCCCACCTGCACCTGAGTGGCCGGATGAATTTTTGTGTGTCTGGATTTCTGATTCAGTTAGCACTAATGTGGAAGTAACTGCTTTCAAACGGGTCTTGGCCAGAGAGCGTTGCTAGGCGGTGCTGGGAAGTCTTATTTTACTTCTGCCACTTTTGCTAATGTGCATTGAGAGGAGGGGAAGCGGGATATTTTTGCTGTCCCTTGGAGGTGGAGAACTGAGCATTTGCCAGTCAGGTGTTTTCTGGGCACTGTGTTGCCACAGTAAGTCAGCAGAGAATCTGATCCAAATGCCAGTTAAAAGTCTCCTCCACAACTATGACAAGATCCGTAGAAATCTAGCTGGCAGGAACTTCCACACAACTTTGGTGAACATAACTGCTGTGATACCTTTTTCTAATGTCGGGATGACAAGTTGGATACGAACTTTTCTTTTGTATAAACTGAGCTTTACATACAAACAAACAGTTACTTTCAGTGCTCATTTCCTAGAAAAAAAAAATTGAACTTGAAAGGTAAAAATAAACAAAAATGTTCTAAAACCTCTTCAGATTGAAGATCAGGGAAAAAAAAATAAACAACAAAGGCTCAAACTCACTTCCAATTCGCGTAATTGCTGACACGGAGCCGCAGACCAGCTAGATGAATTGCACATTGTGAGGCATGGGAACAATTTGTACTCCTTCTAAGTTGCCAGAGTAGCAAGGAGCATATACAAATGCAGTGGAATGAATCCTTATCTCTGCTTTCCATTTTTCTAAGAAAGATCATCCATTTAGGTTTAACCAATATCTGTTTTTATCTTAATGGTTCACAGGAGAGCAGTTAACTTCTGATGTCTCATTTAGGGCACTATACTGATGGAAGAATTTATATGTGAGTAGATTGCAGAATCAGGGATTATCCTGCCTTTTGCCTTGGTAAACGGCTTTTCAAACCACTGAGGCCATGGATATACATTTACTCTGTAAGCTATTTTTTATCCATGGTTGCATGTCACTGTTCACGATCAGTTTATATGAGTGCTGCTTAGTGCCTTCTAAGCAATAGGAATTCATATTATACTTCAACAATTTAGTAGGTGATTTGTGCTAATAGAGTTGACTGTTGCTTAGAGACAGTCAAGCTCTGAAAGGCTGCTGACATGAATTGAATGAAATAGCTCAGTGTTTACTTTTACTCTTTCCTGCATTTGGGTCAACTTAGTTCTTTTATTGAATATGTGATCTATGAGTCTTATAACTCAAAAAAGTGTCAGGCATTACCTAAATGCATGCTGTTTTATTTCCATGTGTCAAATGAGAAGATAATAGAGTTCTGCTTCAGCAAGGTACTTGGGGCAAAGCTGGCAGCTATGTTTTCCAGTTGGAGAAGAAGCTCGAGAAGAGTACATCTGGTTTAGCAGGAGGCCAGAACTTCTGCCACTCAGACTGAAGCATCTCTCAATGTCCTCTTAAACGGAAGTGTTAATCAAAATATAGCAGGCTAATTGTTTATGTGAGTGGATGAGATTACCCCAGACAATGTGGTGCTGTTTGACTTGGAGAAGAAACTGTGTGTAAGCATACACAAGGCTGCATCACGGAGCTAGTTGATTGGCTTTTTGATTGTGTAATAAAATCTGGAAAGGTGATAAAAATGGAGCTGATTTTCAGGTGGGGTGCTGTACTATCTTTTCAGATCAGCTTATAGCTGAGTAGTGTTATTTACTATACACAAATGAATAGGGAATCGTAGCTACGGCAGTGAGTGTGTTTTTAATCTTAATGTGCCAGGCATTGGGTTGACTTCTTGTGATAAGGCGTCCGAGAGGGTTGTGGAGTGATAAGGAAAAGGTTAGAATAGTTTTACTGTGCTGAATATTATTGCACAATATTAGGCTGACTTTAGGAGGACTTTTAAAATGGGGTTGTGTACAGCAATTAGTTTATTTAACTTGAAACTAGATGGGAATTTTGGTATCTCTTGTTTTTGTGTGTGTTCACATTCCCCTTCCAGGGAAACTGCCCGGTAGCAGGGCAGCCTTGCTGCTCCAGTCAAAGTCGCTATGAGAGCCAGGGCAGCATGGATACAAACCTCAGGATCTCAGGCTTGCCTGTAATTGCATTTTGGACTATGCACTAATATAAAGAAATGGAATACACAAAGTGCCCTGAAAAATGGAACATTTTCTTTCTGGGAAGGGCTTCTAGAATGTATCCCACTTTTTTTTTTATTTTTATTTGTTTTCCATCAACAAAATAAAAAAAAAGTATCCTGAGGGCACCGACGTATCCAAAAAGGGAAACAGGTAGCTTTCCATTGCGTGCCTCCGTGGATCTTACCACACTGGCTGAGTGTTGGTCATGCAGGAGTAAGTAATGATGACTACTCCATCACCCACCACATTCTCACCTTGCTCCAGTTCCTTGTGGTAGCTGCATGGTCTTCTTCAAACCAGGTCCTTCCTTTTCTCCTGTTGCCACTCACATTGTTTTTGCCAGCTCACTCCAGCAGGTGCAGGACTCCTATCCCCTTGTGCCACATCTCCCTGAGACACTGCAGCTGTCAGTGTGCTGTCCCATTGCCGGCCTTTCCCACATGTTGGATTTTGCCCCTTCCCCCCCCCCCAACCTGTTGGTTGAGGGCATGTTTTGGGCAGTCGTGGTCATTAAAAACTCCTGGTGGTTCCTTGAAGTTGCAGTCAGGGCTCTGGTCGGGGTGCAGAGGAGCTGGCCCTAAGGTCCTCTGTCCGCAATGCCTCCTGCCAGCCGGTGCTAAGCAGCTGCTTGCCCGGGATTGTGACAGACCCTGGTGGTGAATGGAGAAGGGGAAATGATTTTTCATTTTTTTCCCCAAGCATACAATGAAAGGAAGCACTGTAATAAACAGAGTAAGGTAAAAAGCTTTCCCGGCACATTACCATCTAACACTTCTTCATCCTGTTTCTCTGCTCCAAGTCCCACTCAGCAGGACTCCGCTGTGGGGAGGGTCATGTCCACTACCTGGCCAGCTGGCTTCTGCCCCTTCCAGCCCTGGGCCTTAGGCTTCCTAGGGCAGAGTGAGCGGAGAGCCCTTGCTTGCTGCTGGGAAGAGCTGCCAATGTGATGCTGTAGGCTGTGGTGGAGGGACTTTGCTTTCTCTGCTGGTGTAGAGGCTGTGTGAAAGCCTCACTTTGTCTGGTCAATGAGAGGAAGGGCACCTTTCCCTTTGATCTCAGCAGGAAGTCTGTGTACCTTAGCACACTGGAGCCAGTATGGAGCAGCAACATTTCGCTGTGGATGTAGCAAAAGAAATAATAAAGTGTCCAGAAGTTAAGTAAAAGACAAGAGAGGTGGGTGGAAGGGAGTGGGGGGAGAGGAAATACTTGGAGATGTCTTCAGTGCTTCCTGTTTGTTTCTGAAAATTATGAGTCAGATCCCTACCAACAAAAGAGAAGGGTTTGAAAAATTGTGAGTTTTAAAGAAGTAGTCATGCATGGATTCGTTCTCTTGGTCCTCTGTTTTTTGAGCTTTCAGGGCTGGAGGCCATTTTTCGTGTTTCTCTGGGTGGCGGTGACAGCAAGTAACATGCGCTGTTTTCCTTTCCTGTGAAAACAGAGGTTTCTTTAATATGTAATCTCACAGCATCAGGAAGTAGGCCAATAGTAGATACCAAAAATTGCAAGATTTGGAGCAAAATATGTGATACCATCGCAGTTCTTCCAGAGCTGATTGCTTTTGACTTTCAAATCTTTTGCATCATGAGTTAGTTGTTACCTTCAAGCTGGTTTGCCTTTCTTTGTGATATATACTTTGGTACGGGAGGAAGAAGGTGTGCTGTGTATCCCTGGATTGTGTTCGAGAACGACAGTGCTTTCCACTCACTGATCCAGAAGGATGAACCATCCTCCTTTTCCCTAACTAAAACGTAGTCCACATCTTTAAAACTCATGGATTTAATGGGATTGTAATGTGAGCATTAATGTGTGTGTACAGGCGTTAATGCACTTAAAAGGAAAAATGAAATGGATGCCATTCTTCTACTTACCGTATCGCTGAAGTGCAGGCTTTTCTAGAAGACATGATGTCTTTGTTTCTCTGCCAGTTAATTCCCAGTAAGTGTACGTAAGTGATAAAAGGACTCCAGCTCTCCAAATAGAAAGCAGTTATTTGCAGGCGTTTTTCCTGTTATGGTGTCAGGATGAACTGTACTAGGAGACCTGGAAGCACTTCCTTCAGCTGAAAAGAATGCTGCAGAACTGGAGGGCCTTAATGTAGAAGGCCAAACTCATTTCTTTGTAACAGAGCTTGTTGTTGAGACACACCTTAGTAGGTGCTACAGCATTTGGACCCTTGACAGCACAGCCTGGGAGTCAGCGCTCTTCAGTGATCAGCAGAGTTGTTGCCCTGATGTTTATGTGGTGACACAAATCCTATCCTGTCCCAGCTCAGCATAATGTCGGTACTGAGAGTGAAGGTGGAAGCGCTAGGTCAAGGATGAGACCGTTTTCAGATTTTCTGCCATGTCTCTATTAATAAACATGTGCTCAGTGTGCGCTGGGGTGCTTGGGTGCAATGGTCAGTACCAGCAAACTGCTCTGTTTCCTGGTGTGATTTTGGCACTCATGCTGTCCCCGGATCCTATGCAGGGACAGAGACGGAGGGTTCCTGGAAGCTCCTCTTGAAGTGTGCAGCCGCCATGGCTTGAATGCTGAGGTCTGCTGAGGTAAGTGTAGGGTTTTCTGTGCTGCTTGCCCTCAGCCTTTGGGAGTGTTCTTGGGCATGTTGAATTTGTGGTTGTGGGTCTAGTGTCACAGTGTTAAGACCAGAGGGGATGCCAACCTGCGCAGTGGTCAGTTTGGGAAAAGTCTGAAGTGGTTTTGAGGTTTGAACCTGCTTATCACAGCATTTTTCCATTTTTAAAATGCTAGTTAGGAAAGAGCCACTCAAGTAGCAGAGCAATGCATTGGCTCTTTTTCCACCTTCATACCCATATACCATCACAGGAGCTACTATTTTGCTTATGGCTGCTCTTTCTTTTACTTTCCCGTTTCCCAGCATTTTCTCCTGTGGAAGGAGCGTTCTCAAGCATTTCCTCTTCAGGTTGCTGCTTAATGCTGGTACATTTAACTCTCTTAAGCGAGCATGTACAGGTCGGGTGTAGGTGTGGCAAAAGGCTCCGAGAGCTGCTCCCAGCAACTGGGAAAGCAGCTCTGAGAGAATCTGGAACAGCTCCCAAAATGATCTCTCCCAGTAGGAAACTGGCTCCACTCCGTTTAAAAACACGTAAAAAGAGTCACTGCAATTTTTCAGCTGGTTTTTTTTTTTTTTTGGAAGGTGTTTTTCAACTTGCTACAGAAGTAACAGAAAAGTGAAGAAGAGGATATGCAAAATATCTGGCCCAGCTGCAAAGGAGTGTAAGCGTTTGTCATTGCAAACCGAAAATAATAAAATCTGTTGTTGGGAGAACTGGAACACGTGTTGATGTGAAGTTCTCTTATCCTTTAATAACTGTGCATAGTTCTCATCACCGTCAGTGAAAGCTGGACACATATCAAATGGTGAGCAGACCTAGTTCAGTGACTTTCTGCAAACCAAGTCGTTGTCCCCGGAGGCAGGAGTAAATGCTGAAACCAGCAGCAGGATTTTGGGAGCTGAATTACATGTTGGGTCCAAGCTTGATGATGCTTGTGCTCTTAAACTGAGAACTGTCTCCTTCTATCTGAAAGCAAAACTAGGCAGTGCTCTACTTCCAGAGCATTGTCTCAGCAAGAAGGTGGTTAGGGAAGGTTCAAGTAGCTGGTGTAAAGCCCAAGTTTGTCGCTGGTGACAGGATATAGTATGCCACATGGAAGGGGGCTGTGGCTGGTGTGGGTTCAAGTTGTGATGCATGGTTATGGGGGCACAGTATTGCTGGTTGGCCTTGAAGAGAGCCTCTGGGCAGCTAAAGGAAGGTAGACTAAGGAAAGAATATAAAGAGAACTAGGTCAATGCTGAGTTATTGTAGAAAAGTGCTGTTTGCCTAACTTGAGTAGAATTACACTTGTTCACACTAGCTCTGGACTTGTCACCGTTTGAAGGCCTCTGAAATAAGGAGAGTCCTTTCTTCATTCAATCTCCTGACGTATAGAAGAGTTTGTGACATAGAGTATTTGGGTATCTATTATCTAAAAAAGAGGAACTTTTTTAGCAAAATGTTTGGCACAGAACTTTTGCCATTGCTGTGTGAAACAAACACTGCAAAATGTGTAAAATATCAGCATTTTGATTAAGAAACGTTTTCCATGCGCATTTTTACATAGCGTGACATTGTTTGGTCTGCCGGATTATTACTATTTATGTTACAAAATAAAGAAAGAACTTGGTTTGTTTTCCAGAATCTAGATTCCAAGTTGTCTTTGCAGGATCAGTGATTTGTATATATGTATTTATGTATGTATGTGTTTTTCTATATGTATCTTATTGTCCCAGAAATTGTTGAGGTTCGTTAGAGACCTTACAGTAACATTGGAGGCCGGTTTGCTTAAACAACAATATTTTTACATTATGCTGTTTCAGCCAAATGAAGTTTCCCAATTCTCACCTTTTGCTTATGCTTCCTTTATACAATGTGTTGCTGTTTTGATGCGTAGGTGTGAATGCTTTCATTACCATTTTCAGTGATGAAGTCACTTTTGGATCACTGGACAGATATTGGCATTCCTCAACAGTATTTTTGTGGGTAAACCTTTCTCTCTGTTTTCATTAAATGGTGTTAACAATGGCAAATTCAGACTTTCCAATTCCTTTCATTAGTGAACAGTTCTTCAAAACAGTCCTTTCAAGAGGATATTCACAAATATGTGCCATGGAGCTGTATACACACAGCTGAGCAAAAAGAGCAAATTCTTATGGTGGAAGCTGAATGTAGAATTTCTTTTGAATGTGATTGTTTTCTCCGTACTGCTGGCTTTGCTTTGCTGTCTCTGGCTGAATAGGGAACCTTGCAATGAGTTCTGTGTGTCTACTTGAGTTTGAGACCAGTGATGCTACTAATAGGTCCTCTTCTTTGAACTCACTACGTACCATACAAAATAAAGCTATTCAGTCTGATAGGTACTGATTAGTGAACTACATGCCTAAAATTCATGTGAAGATGCAGATTGCATAAGCCCAAAAATTCCATTTTTGTTTAACAGTGGTCACAGTGTCAGCGTTGCTAATGTATGTTATATCAATATACCTAGTAATTCTACTTCATCCATATTTTACACTTTGGGAGAGCGGAGTGGCAGACCTGTTATGGGTACTTAAGGTGTAAGCAAGCAGAGTTAAAGTTATGTGTTTAATCATGATTTTCAGATTGTCTTCTAAGTAAGCATCATGTTTGTGTTGGGCCAAATCCTAGACTTGTTGTAATATTTGCATTCAATATGTAGCTAGTTGGAGTAAGGATTAAGTAGAAGAGCTGTGGAAGTTAGACTGTACTTAAACACTTTGACGAAGGATGCCTCAGATGCTCCTAAAATAAACAGAAGGAATATTTGGAGATTATCATGGATGTTTGCGGAATGCGGCCTTTGCCCTGAAGAACGTGAATATAAAGCCTCTGTTGAATACCGTATGTGGGATAATATTTCAAATAGACTGTTGAGCGAATGAGCAGATGATGACATTTTTGGATTTTAATGTATGATAATATGCTTGAAAAAGGAATATTTTAATACCTACGTTTATTTCTACAGTGCCCCACTTTTTAGAGTCTTGCCTCAAAATGATCAAATTTCCAGTTTTAACAGAATTGGAGTAATTAATACAGCTTTCTTTACCGTCTTCATTTTGTGTACAATTAACCAAAGTGGTCCTTCACAACTGTCCTTGTGAGCAATAGCTGAGCAAGCTTAATTGAAACTAAAGGGAGGTTTTTCTCTTTTGTTCCACCATACCTCAGTGGCTGGAATCTTTCAAGATAAACTACATCAGCATAAACGTTTTCACCCTCAAATATATACTGTAGGTCATGCTGGCTCTTTTAAACAAAAGATTTTGCACACTTCAAGAGGTATGTATTCCTTGTACTCTGTGTGTAGGGACATTAACATAACGTTTTCTCTGCTTGTTGGAAACCTGGTAGGGAATGTGCTCCTCCAAGAGTGCAGTGTTATCAGTCTTGTTCTGCTGAGGGGTGCGCAGAAGGAAGGTAGATTTGGCAGGAGGAATATCTCAACCAGACCCACCTGGGTTTTTTGTTGGCATCTCAGCCAGGCACAAGGAAAAATGCCAGGTTTTCAGGTTGAACTAGGAGGAAAGCCTTGCAGAACATTAGTACTGCTGTTTGAAAGTGGCTGAGGGCTACACTTAACAAGTTTTGCCAAAGCATAGTCCTCTCACAAGTAGCCAGTAGACAAGGGAGAGAGAAAGGCTATGTCTGAAGGGTGTTTCATTTTTAACACATCTGCCCTAGAGCAGGTTGTTATTGCCCTCTGGAGGTGCCTGTCTCTCAGTCTTGACTGAAGAAAGATCCCAGATGATGGATTTAAGCTAGACATCTTATGCTTATGTAGCTGAACTCAGGCCACCAGAATGCCATTTGCTATCCTGTATCCAGGTGAGCTTGTTTCAGCAGTGGTGAGCTTGCTGGTCGTGGGCTCCCTCCTTTTGAAAGGTTTTCCAATATAGTCATATGCTTGGTGCTGACACTGCTTGTTATTCAATAAACAGCACTTTGCCCCCCAGTGCACTTTTGGGAAGGTAGGATCACTGGAGTGAAATCTTGGCCTCGGAGAGGTCAGTGGAGAATTTGCCAGTAAGTTCAGAGAGAGCCAAGATTTCACCCCAAAAAAGAAAATGTCAGTAACAGGAAAATTGTCCAGTCTCCCAGGTGATGCACAGTTAGTGGGTCTGTGTTGTGCAAGCCACTACTGCTTTCAGAAAGCTTTCCTGCTAATCACTTTATATCCTTTCTATTTCTTAGCTGTAGAAGAATGCCTCAATACAAGTTTCACCCAAAACAGTATGTTTTCCCATGTAAGACTTCTGTCGAATCCCTTTAGGCTATCACAACATCCTTGTATGGCAGAGTTTCACTTTTCATATTAAAAAATAAAAGAAAAAAAAAGGAAGGAAGGAATCAGACATTTCCTCAGTTTTATGGGAATGTAAATTGTTTTTCAAAGGTATTGAGACAGACTGAAGCCAGAACAAGCCTGGGAGCACACCCCCAGCACTTTGGAGAAGTGTAGAAGGACTTTGTGTGACTGGAGAATGAGCTGGGTGGGGTGGACTGGCTCACCTCCTCCCATTGACACTTCCCAAGTCCCCTTTTGACAGCAGAAAATAGGTATGCTTGGCAGCGCTGCAAAGTGACTTCATGTACTGTTGTGAGGGTCTTGAAATACTGTGTGAATGTTTATTTACTTGGCAAAAATTAGTATGCCCAAGATAAGCTCAATACCGTTTTCCTTGTGGATAAATGACCTAACTATTATGCAGGCCAAGAAAATTGCAAAACCGAGAATAAAACTGAAGAATTGTCCCCCCCTCCCTCTCGCGCTGTAATCTCCAAATAACACTTTATTTAATCATTTATTTTAACTCTTTACAATTTATTTCATTTTGTACAATGTTTTAAATGTAAGCGTAACCATAAAAAAGGATTAATAAATCCCACTGAACAGGTTCCTGAAGCCTTTACAAGCTAAAAGCATGACTGGATATAAGACGATACAAAAGAATAACAAATTGGCATTCAGGATTTATAGCTGGATTACTTAATTGAATTGGAAAACCTTCAGCTTCTTAGTTTAGTTTTGTTTCTTCCCCTCCAACATGCAAGCCTGCAAGTACAGTTGCGAGAATATATGAATGTACGATCAGATAAAGAAAAAAACCTTTAAGGCTGATTATTAGCGCAATTGTTAGTGCAACTGTGGAGCTGCCTGCTAGCATGCTGTTGTTTTGTTTCTCAGTATACACCTGGTGCTTTGCTTTCTGCCCTTCTGTCTCCACGGCATTCGATAATGCAATTCAAAGTGATCTGTGCGAGCACTTCTCAGCGTGGTGAGAATGGCTGAGTGTTCCTGATCTGCGTAGCTGAGGTGGTTCATGGTGAAGTTTGTCTGCTGTTCAAGACACTTTGAGAAGTCTGGAATGTTTTTAGATGCATAGAATTTTGTTTTTCCAGTGCAGTGGTACAATCCTGAGTAATGTGCTCTAGGTGAGCCTGCTTGAGCAGGGGGATTGGACTAGGTCACCTCCTGTGGTCCCTTCCAACTTCAACTGTTCTCTGATTTAATAGCTTCTTTCGACTTGTGTTAAGCTTTGCGTTTATTGAAATTAAAATGTATTTAGAAAGGAAAGGACAAAACTGCTGAAACTAGAGGCAGGCAGGAGTCAGACTTTGTGTCTCTGTGCTGCTGCACCTCATTGGCATGTAGTTCTTGTTAAAATATTGTGAATTGTGATCCTCCCATTTATCAAAAGGGATTTTTAACAAGGAATCTTCCTAAATGGTACAGAGGCTTAATAGTCCTGCTGTAAGTGTAAAGAAAATCCTTTTTATTTTCTGTGCAAGTTGGGGTTAATGTGGGAGACCCTGAAAAATCACAGATGTGAAACGATGATGAAAAATTGGTCTATGGAAAGGAAGGAGACAGGAAAAGGGGCAAATTTCATACAGTGGAGCTAAATCACAGAGCTGTAAATCATTTGAATCAGAACTGGTAGTCAAAAAGGAATATGAACTCACATTTTGGGAAGGGTGAGGTATGATGACTATAGATTTTTGGCAAGAGACTGCTTGAAGTAAGCAAGAAGTGGGCTGACGCAGATGCCTGATAAGAGGCTCAATGAGATGAAAAGTGGGTGGACTTGGAGAAGAACTGGGTGGACCTGATTGTTTTGGCACTTGGGTATTTGGTGCTTGATTTCCAGGGCAGCAAAATTTTAATAGCCTATTGTTTGTTATTGGTTGGCTTCTTAGTGATGTGACTAGAACCTCTCTTCCCAAATGGTTACTGTGTGAAGCATGGGAGAGGCTTTGTTAGCTGCAGTTAGGAGAAGAAGGTGCTCTGGAGGAGTGTTTTTGATAAGGAGGTTGTGTATGTGAAGAGATGACTGAGGAACAAAGGAATGAGAGGTTTTGAGGGCTGGCCTTTTGTTCACAAAGGGGGGTGTTGAGGTTTTGTGTCTTTGGGATGTAGCCTCAGCATGAGTTGTGAACTGCTGTGGAACAAAGATGTATCACTTGGCTCCCCTGACAATTAAAATGTCCAGTTCATCTTACTGATGTCTGTTGTCAGTGTTGCCCCCTCTTCCTGCTGCTGTCAGGTCTTATGCTGCTCAGAACAGTGAAATAATGATACCATGAAGAGTAAAAGCTGGGCAACTGAGTGTCTTAGACTGAAGATGTTGCCTCTAGCTTAATTTATTCAGCTTTTTGAGGAGTAAAATACTCTGTATATGTATAAAGAGTACCAAGATGAGTTCTGCTCATCCTCAGGTATTATAACAGGCATCAGTAGCTGGGTCTTGTACTTTTTGACAAGTTAGGCACACATGCATGTATATATATATATATGAGAGCCTGTGTGCTTGTGTGTTTTGTCTTGTGTGTTTGTTTAGGTATTGTTTTGCTTAATAACATTGGTTATGAAAAGTGGAAGTCTGTTAGCAGGAAAAGTACATTTCAGGAAGACTTTTTTAAATTGAAGGCACAAAGAGAGGATAAATGGACGTTATGTAGCTCCTTCCTTGGACAATCTAAAAAGCATCTTACATTATGAAAGAGCCCTAGAATTCAAAAGATCCATCATCATTCCTTTCTGGTTTTTCTTTTATTGGTTTTTGTTCTCCCGGAATGTAACTCAGTAGTAAATTTAAAGTAACTCCTCATTGTGAAGAGTTTTTCTAGGTTTATAGCTGTACAACTTCTCCTTGACCCTCACGCTACATCTGCAAGTTCCTAGAAACCTTTGGTGTATTTACCTTTGGCCTGTGTTAAGTAATCAGAGGAGCTTGTAGGACATGAAGACTCACCCAGCATACATAATTCATATCCGAAAACCCAGATGCCATTAGTCTCTTTTGCCAACATACCTGTCTTATCAGTTATCCTGCTACTGCTTAGTCCTGCTCCTGCCATTGGTGCAGCCTTCCTCCAATTTCCCCAAATACATAGGGAATCCCCACTGGTTCTTCAGTCTCGCTCTGTTCTTTCAGTGAAAGTCCCTACAAAGACTGCTGCTCTACCCGGTAGAAAAATTTAGTGGGAATTACTGCAAGTTGTTATTTCCCTGCTTTTGCCAGTGCTCAGGGAGCAGAGTGATGTTAGAAACTGTATGGGAAGTTTGAAGTTGTTTATATTAGGCAAGCTCTGAAAATGAATTATGAATAGTCTTGGAAGAAGTTGGTCCTGTCTTTTCGATGCTGAAACAACAAAAATGAGAGGCACTATATTTGAAATGGCTTGTAAGTATGTTTGCACAGGTGATACCTTCTACATGGAATTCACTGCTGCAAGATATTGAATACTTATACACGTTTGGCTTTGCATGTGGTGAGAAAGGACAGATTGAACTCCACCAAATGAGGGAGAAAAATGAACGTATTTGTGCTTTGACCACTTTACATGATATGGTGCACCATCCTGGCTAGCACTTAACAGAGAGTTGAAAACCGCCTTCGCTTTCCTCACCTGCCTCTGCTGAGAAGCACACATTAACTCATAGGCATTTCTTTAGATAGTTTCAGTTCTCATTTAATGTGGTAAAGCTACATCACTGTAGCGTGATGTCTTAATGGCTTAAATACCTGCTAGTCTGTGAAGTTGGTAGTATGGTGAGGAACAGCCCTTGCTTCCCCTGCAGCAAGTGGAAAAGCTTTCCCTAGCAACAGTGAGAAGAAGACTGGGCATCAAAGACAAGCAATCCCGTGAATGTTTTTACTTCCAGACCACAATTCTGCAATTATTGAACACAAAGGGCTATGAATAAAGTCTGGGGCTGTAATTATTATTTTGACTTTTCTGATGATTTATCTTAGGCACCAGTGAACTACTGTACAACTTAATTACTGCAGCAGTGTAACGATTACTTGGGGGCATTATTCATAAACCAGATACGTATTGTGTTCAGGGAAGAACTTGCACAAATAAAAATCATACACGTGCAGGGAACTCCTGCCATTTATATGCTATCTACATATGAAAAACTGAAATGCAGTCATGTTTTATCTGCCAGGTACTGGGGCACAAAGCAGTAGAAGTACTGTCTGCAGTTCAGCTGAAGAATTGAACCCTCTGAAGTTTGCCAAACCTTCTTTGGTGGTAGAGTAGCTTGAATAGAATCCTAGAACAGTTTGTGTTGGAAGGGACCTTCAAAGCTCATCTAGTCCAACTGCCCTGCAGTGAGCAGGGACATCTTCAACCAGATCAGGTTGCCCAGAACCACATCCAGCCTGGCCTTGAATGTCTCCAGGGATGGCTCATCCACCACCTCTTTGGACAACCGCTTGCAGTATTTTACCACCCTCACTGTAAGGAATTTCTTCCTCATGTCCACCCTGAATCTCCACTCTTTTAGTTTAAAACCGTCACCCCTTGTCCTATTGCAACAGGCCCTGCTAAAAAGTCTCTTCTTGTCTTTCTTATAGGCCCCTTCCAAGAACAGAAAGGCTGCAATAAGGTCTTTCTGGAGTCTTCTGTTCTCCAAGCTGACCAACCTGGAAGGGAAGAAGGGGAATATTGGCATAATAATTTCTATCAGTATTTAAATAGCTTGCAGATGTGATGGTATGATACAGTAAATTCTGCCTTTATCAGAGTCTTGTCTGGTGCACTTTGGTGTCCTATGCAAACCAACAAGTGAGTGTTCTTAAAACATGCTGTGCCATTGTCTGACAGAAGCTGCAGGTGTCCAGGACCTTTTGTAGTCAAGCCTGTTGTTCGGTTTCGCACATCTTAAATGGATTGTTTGCATGCTACAAAGGTCATGAATTACTGTTTGCTTAACGCAGCCATCCAGCAGGCTTCAGCAGCAAACCAGCAGCTGCCTTTTGGCTCAGTATGAAAAGTGGGGTTTGGATATTTTGAAATGTGCATCGGAGGAAGTGGTCTGCGTTCGAAGAGCCTCTTCTGTTCCAGTTTACAGAGCAGGCTGAAGTCTTGCATCATGTGCAATGTGCAACTCCGCTCTCACTATGGTACTGTAACAAACACATCCACCATAAACAAGTAGCTGCTGAACATTTTGAAGGACATGTGGTTGGAATACAGGAAGAATGTCATTGTGTGGAAATTTTGGGGAGTAAGTTGTTGGAAGGCTGCTTTATAGACAAAGCAGTATAGGGTGAGAAAGTTGGGGCTGTTCAGCCTGGAGAAGAGAAGGCGGCATGGAGACCTCATAGCAGCCTTCCAGTATCTGAAGGGGGCCTATAGGGATGCTGGGGAGGGAC
>JARCZZ010000734.1:0-27814 GCA_030323915.1 Brotogeris chrysoptera
AGGGTGGTGAGGCACTGGAATGGGTTGCCCAGGGAAGTTGTGAATGCTCCATCGCTGGTGGTGTTCAAGGCCAGGTTAGACATAGCCTTGGATGGCATGGTTTAGTGTGAGGTGTCCCTGGCCCATGGCAAGAGGCTTGGAACTGGATGATCTTAAGGTCCTTTCCAACCCTAACTATTCTATGATTCTATAATTGATCTCTTTTGACTCCTTTATTAATATTTTGGCACTTTTAAACATGTTGAGCAATCCCATTAATGGCATTTGGGGTTCTCCTAGAAGCTCGTTCTTGGTGTAGTACTTGCAGAGTTCTGTTTTTAGGGGTGCATCAAAACTGGGAGTCATTCAGTTAGATCCTTCAGCATCCTCCTGTCCTGAATGGGGTAGAAGGTTGTAAGAGAATGGATTTGGAAGGAAGGGCAGACTGAGAATAAATGTATGTCCTTTTCTACGTGGCAGTTCTCACTTTGCTGTTGGCTTTACAGGATAATGTAAGGAAGGTCTTCAGGGCTCAGTTTCTGCAGTGGTAAAATGTAGCTTTAGAAGATGTCAGGCACTTGCTTCTGACTGATGCTGCTGCTAAACGTGAGCATCATCCAGGCAGGCAGCCTCTGGAGTCTGCTTTCCTTTGAGTCTCCAGCTGCAACTGAGGCAATGATCTCCCGCAGACACTGCACTGCTTATACACAAATGGAAGCGTTTCTTTCTCCAAGAGGTGAAGACTTGATGAAAACATTTGCTCCATTGCAGATAATGCAGAGATAATAGTTCCCTCACATCTTAGAACTGCCCTTAAGGAAAGGTATAAGTCAATATTATTTCAGGCAGAAAAAAAGGTAGAGTGTGTTAATAGAATAATAATGTTAGAAGCACTGCAAGGCTGCCTTATTCCATGGAATTACTTTGCTTTGGCCTACCTGTCCCCTGTGGGCTTTGCATTTGAGGGTGAACTGAGTACAGCTACCCTGGTACAGTCAAGCCCTGCAGAGGTCTGTTACCACGCCTGTTAACTAGGGTGAGAGTCTATATATACTGCTTAGTGTATGGTAAAAAGATAAAAGCCTGAAAGCTTCTCAAGCTTGCCATAAATTGCATCTCAAAGTCTTTCTGCATGCTGATTTTTACATTCAAGAGCTGTCAAGTAGTGATAGAAAGAGACATTTCAGTACAGATAGCTCTGCTAATTAAGCTAATAAAACCTTCCAGTGAAAATGACAGATAAAAGCACAATGGGATTGGATTTCTGCTAGCTGCTAGAGAAGAATTCAAAGAGGAAAAACTATTTGGTTTTCCTGGGAAGTATATTCATTTGCATATCTTTGTTTTCCCATTCTTAGTCCTATACTTAAAATAGTAATGCCAGGAGATGTAGAAAAAAGTGAGTTTACAGCTGAAATTCTGAACTGCTTTTCAGAACAGTGCTAATAAACAATGTGGTTTCAAGGAGATCAGCCCGTAGTTTCAAATAATTCGTATATTAGGTGTGTGTATTCCTGAGCATTTGCTGGTCACATGAAGGAGGATCTTGACAGTTTTCAGAGGAATAGAGGTAAAGAAAATATGAATCATGTAAACTAGGAGTGGTTCAGCCATTGGAGCCATCACATTTACCTTGAAGGTGATGGGTCTGAATTTTTCCAGGGCAGGAGTGGGAGCAGTGGCAAGAAAGGCAAGGGAACTCCCCAGCGGGCAGGCACATGATAGCCTTCTGTAGGGGCAGAGCTCTGATTTTTTTTCAGATGGGATACTTCATGATGGGATGATAATCTGCATGCACAGTCCTGCCACAGAGCTCGTCTTTCTGCCTGTGAGCTGCTACTGCAGATTAATTACTGCTCCTCCCTAAATGCTCTGGCTCAGTTTCCTGACCGGGTGCTGACATTTGAGGAAAGACAAGGGGCCAGTGGGCTTCTTGTTGCTGTTGTGTCTGTACAGCATGAGTGATGCTCTTGCTCCTCTGTTTTGAATCATTTGATTCAGATGAGAACAATCATTTGGGATGTCAGGACTGCTTTATCAGTCTGTTTAGGCTCGAGAGCTGTGACCTGGCAAGAGCGACCTCCATGGATAGCTCAGTGCTCACCCTCCTGAAGCACAGGGGGTGAGCATGGGGTGCAGGTGGCAACGGGAGAAAGGAAAACAGATTGCTGCCGGACATACAAGGTCTGTAGAGATCAAAAGAGATGTGTCAGCCTGGGGAGCAACAGTGGGTGTGTTGGAAAGCTAAGCTGGAAGGAAGGACAGTTTTGCAAGGCCACAGTAGGTGGGAAGGAAGGCAAGATTTGTTTTCAAATCAGAAGATTTGTATTTTGTATCTGAAGAGTTTTGTTGTTCTTGTTCAGGATTTTGTGTTCTAGTTAAACAGCTCTGGAGATTGAAGCCTTTGTATGCTTCTGGCACGGTCCCCTGAAGGCTGCTCCCCTCCGGCAAGTGCCCTGGCCAGTGCTGCCCTCCCAGCCTGCTCTGAGGCACCTGCCAGGCTGCCTGTGTCCTCTCACTGTCTTCCCAGCTCCCCCCTGCACCCTCAGTGGAGGTTGTTCCTAATCTTTCTAGCAGCAAAGGCACGTGGAAACCACTGCTTATCCTTGCCATGCCCCTCACACTCTGCCCCTTAGCATTATGAGAAGAGGATGTACGAACATGCCTGGGCTGTTGCAATTTTCCTAGTGGACAGTAGGTCCTGGCCTTCTCTTCAGGTAACTCCAACAATATTCTGCAGGGTTTATCCTTGGCAATGCTCAGTGCTGTTGGAGGAACAAACAGAGTTGTTTTCGTGTCCAAAGAAACAATTTTAGCACTGAAATGGTTTTTTGTGTTTGTTTATGTTCTGTTTCTTTGCTTAGCTGGACCAGACAGTGTGCATATATAAGTAAATATTTCTTTCTTGCAGCTAGGTGGGGAGTTTCAAGAGAGTGAGAGAGAATAAGTATTCATGCTAGACTTAATTAAAAACTTCAGCTGTTGTTGCAACCAAAAATATACTTTTCTTGTATCTGTTACTATGACAAGATTAACAAATTTCTGTTACTATGTAAATTATATACATCATATGTCAAAGAAAATGTTAAATGCTACTGATGCCAGTAAGCAGAGTTGGATTATTATTTTGTTTTTACAAATATATATGGCTACTGCTAACCCTGGCAAGAAAGAATTGACTGTTCTGACTGTGTAGAAGTAGTGGGATTTCCACATCAGTTGCTGCAGAAGGCCCGGAGGACTTGTTCTGAAGTCGCCTAGGCCTTCTGTGCTAAGGGATGGACTGAGATGAAAGATTTTGGTTATGCTCAGGCTTGTTTTCTGGTGAGTGCTTTCCTGTATCTTGGTTGGTCCTGTCGGTCCACACAGCTGCCTCTAGTGATGCTGTGACAACCAGAAATGACCTGAAGCCCTTCCCCTTTGGGGACTGTGGACTCCAGTGGAGTAGTGAGTGGTATTGCTGCGAAAGAGAATGGGTTTTGTAGGCAACTGAATCACAGACTGAATTTGGCTCATTTGTAGAGGCAGTGGGAATGCTGGGTGATTAAGTATCCTGGGAAATCAGGTATCTGAAAGTAGCTCTGGGACCTCTTTCTATCCATGGCTCTCAAATTTCTCATTGTGGCTTACTGAGGTCTATTACTTGTGCACTTCACGGGGTTGCTATGGAATTTATTAGTCTGAGTTGTGAATGCATAGAGCAGTTGCTTTCAAAAGAGAAGGAAATGTGGTTTGTAGAGCTGCTTATAGATTTAAGACATGCAAATTCAGCTTCTTATAACTTAAAAAAAATACTTCCTTGCCCACATTTCCTGTCTATACTTTGGGTTTGGAGAATTTTGCTTTCTAATTCTTTGTTTTGAGGTGGTTATATGAGAATAACAAGAAGAGAGAACAGTTCTCCCAATTTCCTCTTTCACGTACACAAGAGGTGCTTTTTAAAAGCAGCAGCATCCTCTCCCATAGGTAAATGAATTTGTTTTGTCAGTAATCCAGGAAGACTATGTGCTTTTGGATTGTTTTGGGAAGGGTTTATTCAAATATCCAAAAATGGATGAAATTTTGCTGTTGAGATATAGTACTGTGAGTGGAAGGGACAGCAGAAGTTTACCTGGAGCATACAAGAGCAGGATCCATGGATCTTGCTGGGATTTTAAGCAGGCTCTATTTCAAAGAACCGGGCAGAGCAGCAAGGTCAGCTTTGGGGTTTTCATGTAGGCATCTTTGTTCCCATCTTTGAAAGTGGGATGTAGGCAGTTGTGGTCAGAGTTTGGGAAGCCACAGAGCACTGAAGAGCTGAACAGGCGGCCAGGCACGTGTGAGCATGAGAGGTGGAGGAAGTGCTCACCGGGAAGTGAGGTCAGGCTCAATTTCTTACAGAACAACTCAGTATCACAACTTCACAAACTGGTGTTTTGGTTGCGAAGGAGCATTTCAATGAGTTAACCTGCATGATGGTACAAGAAATAATCCAGAACAGGGGTAGTTTGAGGTTTTACCAAGAAAAATTTAGACAGTTACAGAACTGGAAGGACTGAAAAGGGAAAATGAGGGAAAAGCAATATTTTCAGGTTGCTTTGCCAAAGAATAGTCTTAGCACAGTTGGATAACAGTCACAGATGGAATTTGATATTTGAAAAGAAATACACTGCTGGATGATGACCAAGCAATGTTCTTCAGAGTCTTATAAAAGCAAAGTAAAAATAGGATTGTAACAAGAGAATTTGATCTCAGAAAATATTGGAAAATGTTTTTTTAACCACAGAACACTTAACGGAAGGTGAAGAGAGAAGCTACCCAGGGACTAGCTGTGTTAGGGGGGTTTCTGCACACTGATTGTAAAGCAGAGTTATATTCTACCTTCTAACTAAAGGTGTTTTGTAAATTCGTTGGGGATCATTTTTGTCTGTATCCTATGGGGGGAGCCAAGTTCAAGACGTTGAAGAATACATTGATTTGAAATAGCATAATACAGAAAGGCAAACTGAAAGCCAGAGACAGAATTTTTCCCTATAAAGCAGAAATCCAATATATCTTTGTACTGTATGCTGCCTATCTATATGCATGCACTTTATCTCATAGGAGCAGGTCTCTCTCTCTTTACCTTCTTGTTTCAGACAAAGGTGGTAAGCTTGATTGGTTTGCTAGAGGTTTTTGGTTAGGTAAAAGTATTTTAGACTATTTTACATTGCAGAGCACATCTATATAAGGCTCCAAATCCAGTGACTGGAATGGGATTCCTCTCACATAACTTCAGCCATCTAAAAAGTTTTTCAGCTCCCTGAGAACTCAGTGAGGTTCAAGAGGCGCTGCCAGGAAGGGATCCTCAATCGCCTCTTCAGTCCAAGCCTAAGGAGTGAGCATGTATTCTACTCCAGGCTTGTGTTTTGAAATTTTCCTAGGTGATGACCACTGGCCTTTTATAGGTTTACTCCATGCCTATATTGCAGCAACATCCAGTAACTGCAGGTACGTGGAAGGGAAAAAGGATGCTCTGTGCTTACACTTCATTTGCAATATAACTTTCGGGGGGGGTGCAGCATGATTTTGGAAAACAGTTCTGTTTTGATTTCATAGAAGTAGTATTCCTACACTAATATTAAAGATAACGAAGATGGTCAGCCTTCTTTTTTAATATCCCTTTGATACAGGGAAATTATAAAAATCTTTAAAGAATATATCTAAGTACAACGAAGTCTTTAGAGGGGGAGAGGGAAGGGGAGAGTGCAGCTCCTGTCTTCCTCTCTGTGCAGATACCTGTCTTGATCAGCTTGACATTTCCCTGACCGCATACTGCCACATACTCAGCCTGACCCAGTCAAATCCAAAATATTTTGCTTTACTGGAATAAAGATTTGATCTTTTCCAAACACGTATCTCTTAAACTTAACCTCTGTGCTGGCATGCATATATATGTTCATCTGAACTACAGGAGTGCTATCTGTTGCTCTAAAACTAGGAAGAGGTGCTGATATCAAGATACCTTAGGATAGATTTTTTCAGTTTATGAGAGGTTGATTTATTGGCTTTTCTAGTCAGCCTAAAATCCTGCATGTCAATAATTGATCTTTTTCCTGTAAGATGAATTAGCAAGAATCAACAGTCTTGGAAGCTCTATTTGTCATTAATATGCTTCTCCCTTTAATTATAGGGAAAACCAGATGCTGTTGAACACGATTGAACTCTCTAAGATGGTGAGAAAGCCAGGCTTCTTAGGTTCCTGTAACTCTTAGGGGCCATGCATGTTTGGCCGGGGTGTTGATTCTCATTTGGGTTTTGTTTCATTGTGCACGTGAATGATTTTAATTCAATATTGAATTATAAAAGAACTGAAATGCAAAGCAGAATCCTTTATTGTCAAAATTTGCTGAGGTGAGTCGGGAGTTAATGTGGAAGACTAGTTTGAGCTCTACTCGGAAGGAAAGGTGTGTGGGCAGTCTGAAAAGTCGGTGACCCTGAAAGCTCTGGTGGTTCTCCAACTAGTAAGAAAGCTGGTATCCTAAAACAAAGCCCTGCAGGCATGTCCACCCCATCCTCTGGAGAAGGTTGCTTTTGGTAACATCACTGCCTGATTTTGTCAAATACTGCGGGAGCTGTTACACTGCTCGGGAATGATGAATTATTGACTTCAGTGGAACCTGAGGTAAATAAACCCCAATCATTTGGTATTTCAGGAGAAGGTGTAGGAGTTGCCTTTTGCTTGCTAATGGCAAATGGCAGTTGTATTTGTTTGGCTGAATCCTAAACATGGAAGGTGGTTTATCTTTTAATAAGCCCTTGGGTACTCAGACAGCCCTGGATCTTCTTACCAAGGCCATGACATTTTCCAAATGGCCTCTCTGTTTCCAGCAATCTTAAATGTGTTGAACACCATGTTATTGTTATGTCTGAATATTAAGGCTTAGGCAAGGTAATGAAGGACAGACATTTGCAAAAAAGAAAATACTGCATTGCATTTTGGGGAGCTGTATGATCACTCTTATTTTGCCTGGGCTAGTTAAAGCTTCATTTTTACCTTGTTTAGATTAGTTTCAGACAGACAACACAGCCTTTGCTTCAGCTGGAGAAGGATCTAAGTCTTGAAAGCAGTGCAAAGATCAGAGGCCGTCTGAAGGTATCTCGGCTTCAGTTTCAGTGTTGCAGATGCTTTATTTTCTTCTATTTCACACTTCTGTCAAACCAAAAATGAAAGCTTACAGCTTCACAAAATAATACTGCCGTGAAGTATTTCTAGTTCTAAACATTTATAAAAGTGTCAGCTTTCCTTCACTGCAACCTGGGCTGTAACTGTAACTTGCTTTTATAAATGAGTGCTAGGGAGCACAAGGAGGCAAATGCGTTGTGTGGTGGCCACATTGCCATCAGCAGCAGGAGCGAGAGCAGGGCCCAGGACTCCTGCTCCAGGCTCTGGTGCAAACTGCTGGAGCCAGTCATTGATGGACCATCAGTGGTGGATTAGTTTGGCAAACCCAGCCAAGAAACAAAATTAAAATGGAATTATGCCATTTTCTGGCAACTTGTCAAGCTAAATTAAGCTGGCCAATTCCTGATGAAATCACAGCAGGGAAAGCAGAACAAGCAAATTGAAATGTTGTTTTTCCTTTAGTCCTTGTACTATTTTTAAGTCATCCTGACAGCTTGTTAAATGCCAGTCTGAAGAATGGCTTGAAGCACTAACTCTCACTTAAGACATTTACTATAGGAGGCTTTGCCCCAAGAAGATGACTAACAGTATAGTGCCCTTCCCATATGGGAGTCAAACCCTGCAGCAGCCTGCACCTTTGGTCTTAGCTTTTCTTATGGTCTCACCAGTGTTACATGCTCAGATTATGCTGCATAACTTTGAGTACCATATTTTGATGTTTCCAGACCTGTGTGTCCTCTGTAGAATACACTTTGTAGTAAATATAAGTTACACAGGCACCCTGTAGGGATCTTTGTTGGCCTTCTGACAGATGGTCCGTCATACCTGTGTCCATCCAGTCACTGTCAGTGCACACATTTAAGTAGTAGTAAGTAATAAAGTGAATGTTCTGAAGAAGAAAACAGATGTATAATTCTGGGAAAAGAAACAAAAGAAGTTGTCTTAACTTCTTGGGAGGGCTGTGATGCTCATACCACCTAACTTGATATCACACTTAGGTGCTTGCGTTCGGAGCAGGAGTTACTGGTCTCTGCCAGTATAAGACAGCACTACTTTCCATCTAGGTACCAGTTGTGTTGCTTTGCCTTTATAGCTCTTTGTGGCAGGCTTTGAATAACATGAGAAAGTAAATGACATATCTGGATTGCAAATTCAAAAGGCCATTTACAAAGGATTATAGTAAACCAGAGCGTCCCCATTTTCTTTTACGAGGCTTTGTGGTATTCACAGTCTCTTTTTCCTATTAGCGGTGTGTTCTGCAGAGGGAAGCAAAGCTTTCTTGTATTTAATTCTGAGTAGCATCCCTGATGCCTTATAAATCTGGTAAGAATTGAGTACAGGAGCATGGAGTCCCAAGCGTGATAATTCTGTAGATTTCTTTTTTGTGGTGAAAATTTTCTAGTATTAGAAATTACATTTGGGTAAGAGGACCCTATCATAGTATGTTTTAACATGGTGTGGCTGAAACCACACTGTAAGTAATGAATTTCATTTTGAATGACAAGATATCTGAGTTTCTTTGTAATTTAGAAAGATACGTGTCAGCTTTTATTTCCACGTCGTATGCAAGTATGATCTAACATTTAGATTTACGAGACCTCATATCAGACAGGTGTATTTTAAAGAAGAGTATGCGATGAGCCAGTTAACATTTTATATGATAAAACTGGTCTTCCATTCATGTCTAACACACATTCTTTGAGATTTGCATTATGAGAAAAGATCTTGCCTTTGATAAATGGATCTTTATAATTTGTAGTGACTGTAAATGGTTCTTGGTGCCTCAGAGTGTATTTAGTAGAGAAAAAGATGATTTATCAGAGTTTTTAAAATCTCACATTTGGGATGGACTGCAAAGGCTAAGTTTAGGATGGAAAGAAACAAGTAACAGAAATTATTTCTGTGCAACAGAAACTAGAAACACAGACCACAGTGATTTCTGGTATTTTATATACAGCGTTGTTTAATTCTGTTCAGACCAGGTTTTAATGATATTTTGGCAGTGGCACTTCCTTTTACCTCATCTAAAAATGGTGAAGAATGTGTGGCAGAGAGTATAATGAAAGGGATTTATGGTGATCAGCAGTTTGCACAATTTGTTCAAACTCTTGTAGAATCAGATTCAGATAAGTTCTGCAGTGAATAGCCTTCAGTTTTGAAAGGCGTTGAGAAACATGACATCCACAGTCAGTGCAAAAAAAATCATCATTATAATGTCTTCATTTTTCTGCTAAGACTAAATCTTTTGCTAATCCTGCTTTAGGCAGTATTTTAAGGGGTGGGGTTTACTTTAGTCCCATGGGAATTTCATTTCAAACTTCTGGACATGAGGATTTGCACTCAGAGAGTTGCAGCAGCCACAACAGCAGTTTCTTCATAAACAAGGACTTCTGTATGGCTTTTAGGATGATATTAATTGATTTGTACTTCACATACAAATTAGTTTTGAAACAACATCTTGATGGTGACTTGCCTCATCAAAGCATGTTGAAAAGAGACTAATCTGCAGAGTGGTTTGAATCATTTTATTCTTGTTTATTTTTGCTGTACTTGGTAATATGAAGCAAAATATTTGATAGGAAGACATTTCCTGATTGGTAGTTTCTCCTAATGAGTGAGGAGGACGAAACCCCAGTCCTTCGGGCAGTGCTCTGCAGCTCTGTAACTGGTTCTACGGAGAGAGGTAAATTGTTTTTATCTGCCTTTTCCCATCTCTGGGAAAAGAGATGGACAGAAGCTGGTGTTAATTTCCTCATCACAGCAGCTTTCCTTTCTCTTGCTCTTGTGTGACATCTTCTACCTGCTTGAGAGATAGCCAGGTTCTGAGGCTTAAAGTCAGTTTCTTAACCCAAATGAACGTAGTAGGCGCTGATCACCTGCAGGAATGGGCATCCTTGGCAGTGCCAGGATTAGGAGAGGGAGGTTGTACACTGCTGAACCTGGCTAGTTCCTGATGGTGCTGCAGGGCAGATTCCTTGGCCTACTCTTCAGCTCCAGCATCAGCAAATCCCCAGATACCAGGGACTTTGGCTTGAGGGACCACATGGGAGGTCACAGCCCCCTGTCCTGTGCACTTCTGCCCAGGGATGCTAGATGTGTGGATGACTTTAATGTGTGCTCATACCTTGTTGCACTTGCGCATAGCTACTGTGCACCCATGGTGGGTCTGCTGAAGGACTCGCCGAAGCTGCACGGTGCAACTCTGCTTCATCATTACAGTGTTATTTCCAGCCAGTGAGTACCTGCAGAGTTTTCTTTTGTTTTGAAGCGGGAGGGGGGAGGTTTAGAGAGCTGTCAAAGCCAGAGTGATCTTTGTCTGAGTTTACTTTTGTTCTGATGTTGATTTCTATGGCTCATTAGCTGTGCTGCAGTTTCTCTCTCTGTTTCATCATGCTGTGTAATGTGGCAGAGTGGTGCAGGCTCATGTCATGCATCAAAATCTGAGTCATCTTGGGGAAAAATTGAACATTATTAAAAACCATCAGAATTATTTATCATTTTAAATAGCTTAAATAGTGAGGATAATTTCAGTTCAGATATATAAAAGTCACCCTGAAAGTGTTCACCTCATTGATTTCAATGGAATGGTGGTGGAATTCAGCTCTGTGCAGGGAATCATCAAAGGACCCACGTGCCATTTATTTGCTGTTTTGGAGAACTGACCCAGAAAATAGAGAAGGGAAGAACCTTCAGTCACCATCTAATCCCTTCTCCTGCTCCAAACAACCATACCAAACTGAAATACTCTGAACTATGAGTTTGTGTTTCTCTTCTACACAAGAAGCAGGTTCCTCCAATACACTGCAAAACCTGTTCAGACAGATGCTGACCTGATCTCCTATCTTGTCTCTGACACAGCAATTTGAGGTACTTGTCAAGTAGTCAACCTGAAAGACCTATCAAAAGATATCTCTATTTTTATTGGAAGTATGTCCACCATTTAATGTGAAAAAATTAGCATTGCTTATGAAAAAGTGTGACTAACTGGAAGAGGGAATGGAGCTGTCATTATGAAGAGCTGCTTTTATCACAGATGTCCTGCCTTTCATTTGTGCAAGTAATGGGTTTCTTGCCAATAATGTGTAGTTATTATACTGTGCTGTGCTACAGGTAGTACAAATAGTGTAGAACATTAGCAGAAAGCAGAATGTAAATGTGTATTTTAACACTGAGAACTTTGATGCTGCTATTGAGACTTCTTGGGCTATCACCAGTTATGGCACTAGTTGACGTTGTCTTGCACAGCAAAGTGCACTTCCTAAATGTATCCCTTTCCAGTCCCTTCAGGCTCCTCAGATTAATGCTTCTATGTTGATAAAAATGAATGTTTTCAGTGATCAGCTTGAACATGAAATGTGAATCTATGTCATCTCCAAAAGGCACTGACAAACTTTTACGGAGCTGAAAATGCACTCAGAGTGCTACAAATCTGCACCTAATTTTATGTGCTAACACTCTGCGTGGTGTCAGCACAACAAGCCAGGCAGTTCTGATTTGCTTTTTGCTCCCACTCTGTTGAGTTGTGGTTTTTTATTATGCATTTAATGACAACTGTGCTCTAGTGCCCTTGATTGCTAGAATTTATGTCTGTTTACAGTGCCATGATTAGTATCCAAGTTCATGTTGTTATTATGTTGTTTTTAACATCCTGAAACCATGAAAGCTGAAAATTTTCATTTAGCCCACTTGGTTGTGCAGCACGCAGTATTGGATAGGATAATGAAACTCCATCTTTCTGGTTTTATTGACCTAATTGTATCATCTGTATCTCTTTATTAGTTTGTTAAAATACTTCTTCCCTGCCAGCCTATTGAAACGATACTGCCTAATGCACAGAATGAGTTACCTTTATTTAGTGTCACTGGGCATGAAATGTTTTGGGTTTTTCTAATGAACTCTTTCTATCTTGGGAACCTAATTTTCCTCAACAAGTTCCATTTGTTATGACTCACTAACTTCTGATGACTGTGTGTTTAAGGGGACCCCTCCGCTTTACCTTGTACCTACATGATCAACTGAAAATCAGACCTGAGTCAGAGTTTATTTTTTCCGTTATACTTCTTGACTTCTTATATATATATATATATATACACACTATATATACTATACTTCTTATACTTGGTTCCTTAACCACAGACTGCTTTTAATGCCTACTTAACAGGAACTCTCTCTCCTACATACTGTATCCCTTACGCAGACATAATCATAGAGAAGGTGTTGGCATCAAAGAAAAAGCAATGTCATACATTCCCACATTGAAAAATAGTTGTTTACCTACCTGTCGGGTTCAAGTTAACTTTTCTCTCACCTGAATGCTTTACCCCAGGGTGGGAGGGTTTAGAGACGCATTGGCAGCAGGAACTTTGCTCCCTCTATAGAGGAAATATCGCCATTTCCAGTTTGTATGTTTGTGAGAGGCACTAAGAAAAGGTTATTCTACTCTTATTTGGAATCCTGAAATGTGTTACAGAGGTACTGCTATTGTGTTAGAAATGTATTCAACAATGATAGCTCAATATTTTTACAGGCATCTGTGAACATGTGTCATACTCTTGGTTTTATTATTTTCTTATTCCTTCCGTTACTCCTCTGTTATCTCTGAACAATTCCAGAGACTTTAGGAGTTGTGTTTTCAGAAATATAAAGTTCATTGTGGGCTCTGCAGTCCTGAGCCTAAAATTGGACATTTTATGGCATCATGTACACAATGACATACAAGTTGCATTTCTTGGAGCCTCACATCCTAACTTGCCCATAAAAGAGCTTCCTAAGGACACACATTGTCAGGAAAGTTTTCACAGCTGCCCTTGCACACCCAGACAGAATTTGGGAGTAGATTCCCAAGTGTTTGTGTCAAGATCTACTTAAGTACTCAGGTATGATAATGCTTGGCATAATAATTATCTATAGATGTAATAGCTGAAGTTCTGAAAATCTGAATGCCTGAATAGGTGATTCAGTTACTCCACAGTAAGTGCACTAGTAGAACCCCTGCTGTATTTTACATTCATCTCCCTGCAAAATGTATTTTTATATTTAAAAAAGAACATATTTATGCACATCTCTTTATTTGTGCTTGTGGAATAAAAAAGCGAGACTTAAATAGGACAGGTTAACATCTTATTCATAGTTACAGTGAGCAGGAGGGGGAAAATTCAATACCAGCACTAGTATTGTCCAGTGTGGCAAATGGTATTCTGAGCTAATGCAACATGCTTGCTGTAAAATGACTTTTTGAAGCACTTAATAAAAGAGAAATCTGTTCACAGAATTCAATATTTGTATCGAAGTTCTTTGCTTCTTTTTTGAGGCAAAACTTTAGTCTCAACGTATTGTTTCTGGTGGTGTTTGTGAGGCTGTCAGGATCAAAACAATCGCTAGACAAGAAAAGACAGCCTGGCCCAGAAACTTGATCTCTTGATTCATCTTTTAAACTGCATTTTCTGTTTTGTTCCCACTGCCTTTATAGATCTCTCTCTCTCAGAAGCACTGTGTAAGGTGTTGGAAACTTCTGCTAGGCTAAGACACGGCTTTGAAACGAGCTCTTTGAATTGAAGAAGATACTTTTGTACTTTTGGAGAATGGCTGTAGAGGAGCACCGAGCCTGGGGCATCCGTGCTCCTCAAGGGCAGGCTGTGCAAAGCTGGTTTTATTTATTTTCCTAGTTAGTGTTTAAAATATCTCTTGAAAGCAATGCATTTACTAATTTAGGATTCAGTGAAAAGTACTGGTTCATCATAATTTTATAGTACATCTCTGGTTTTGAATATAAAGTTAATGTCAAAGACTGAGATTTTGAGATTGTTTTAAATTCTGAAAAGATGAGAATTTTTTGCATAATTGCTATAAAAAACTAGAGCCTCTAATCTGGTTGGTTCAGAAATACTCGTGTGTACTGTATGGGGCTGAGCTGGAGGAGGGAAGGACACCAGGGCAACTGTCAAGTCAAGGGTAATTGCAGGGAGGCTAACCATGGCAATGGGGTTTTATGGATCAGTTTATAACAGCTCAGAGTTCTGGAAGTTCAGTGTCAGTAGGGAGGTAAAATATAAAAAAAATGGCCAAAGTTATGTTGGAGTTACTTTGGTAGTTTTGGTGTGAAAAAGGACAAAGTGGTACTGCAGTGGTTTCATCCAAGGCTCACATCTCTTACAACCAGTACTAGTGGTTTAGGGTAGCAAATTTTATGCAACGCTGTGTATTTTGTTATGTTTTAGTTAAGTATTTTTCCTCTTGGTCAGGTTCAAGTGCAGCCTCAAAGTTTTAAACTTAACTGAAAAGATCTTGAAGTTTGAATGTTTAATCAAGTCAGTTTTTGAGACAGAATTTATAAGGAAACATTGAAGGGAGTGCTGGTGGCATCCTAGGAGCCGCTGCTTGGTTTTACCTCTGGAACCAGCACTTGAAGCTTGCACGGACTTGCTGTAGATGGTGATGCTTTAGAGGTGTGGACCATCAATGGGCCCATAGTTGTTACCTGATAACTGGTTCTGGCCAAACGCTGCTTGAGATTGTTGCAAGGCAGGTATATAAACAGCACTTCTGTTTAGGTGGAGTATTTGTGTCCAGTTCTCACCACAATGTTTGTATGAAATTTCCCTTTTCTGTTAAGTAACTTCTGTTAAGTAACTTCTGTTAAGTCATCTGCATTGGAAATTAAGTGACCCCTTCACCTGCATCATCACGTTAACAAGAATGAAACATTCCTTGCCAAGTCCTGTATGAATTTCATGAGTAATAGAATAAACGGAAAAAAAGTCGTTGAAGTCTTCCCAAAATAGAAGCGTCACCTGTGTGCACTGTGTTTCTTCCAACTTCGCCTCTTATGTAAAACAATAGCAAAATGTCAACTGGAAGTATATCGTTGTGCCCAGTCCCTGTCACGCAAGCACAGAGACATCTCAAGCATGAACAGTTGCTTCAAGCAGTCTTTTTGTTGGGAGTCTTGAAATTTTCCTTTAAACCTTGAAATGACCCCAGCCACGTGCTCCTGCCTAGATCCAACCTGGCTGAGAGGCCAGGGAGACCAGATCTTCTGGTCAGCACTGAATTCAACTTCTGTTATATGAAAACCTGATACTGTTTACATGTATTATTCATTAGTACATTATAAATAGAACTGTGAAGAAGCATCAGGAGACACCCAATTAGTTACTGTACCCTGTGGAAAAGTTGGGTGTGTAATATCCCCATCCCAGGATTTGATTTATATCCCACAAATAGAAGAAATAAACTGTTGGCTTGAAAATTCATGACAGCCAAGATTCAGAGGGGTCAAGGCAGGTTTATGGCAGGACAGCTTTCCTTTGAAAAGCATGGAACACGCTTGGTCAGACTGTACCAGACTGGAGGAAAGCTGTGCACAGAGGTAATTGGATGTTTGCTTGGCTGCTTTCCTTGTTTTAATGGAAATACAAATGAAAACTATAAACCACTAATCTTTAGCTTAGTTTTGCTAAGTATTGAGCAGCATTTAAAGAAAAAAACACTTCGCTTCAGCAGCAGAAGTTGTTAGAAGAGGGATGGATTTAGTAGCTGCGGCAGCCCAGGATTTATACAAGAGCAGGCTTTGTTTCTTGCTTATGTGGTTGGGGTTACAGGTAAAATTCTTTGCTTAGGGCTTCTATTTGAAGCTCAGAATGTGTGGAATTCAGAGGTTTTGCGAAATTGATTTTTTGTCTCAACTGATATATGGAAAAAAAAGGTCACATATTTAAGTGACTTAAAGGAATGCAATTTAAAAAGCGGGGTTTTACTACTCCTTTCTTTCCCATCTTCCTGATGCCAGTATGATCAGTGAAACACTGCCAGGTATGAAGAGTAGGAGATTCAGTGTCCAGTGAAACAAAGAGAAAGCATCCTGTGGTTTCAGCTTTGAGCTCTAACACTGCAGAAGACTCCTCATTTTTAGACAGAAGTTATATTGTGGTTGGTTGTGTTCTTCCAATCGGGCATTACCTGCTGCTACTGCTCCAGGAAATGTTAAGCCATTTCATATTTGCATAAAAAGATGCACAGAAGGTTTTGTTACTCCTCTCTGAGGCGTGATAGAAGTGAGTAGGGGAGCCAGAGGTCTTGAGCAGACCTTCGATCCTGAGCTCACATCACTGAATCCATGGACTTGGAACCTCTTGTCATTAAATTTCCCACATTTCCACCATTACTCCCATGTTGTACTGTATTGGCTTTCTGCACATTTCCAATCTGAAGCTGAAGTGCCTGAGTGGTGGTACCCAGTGCCATGGTAGCCAAACCCGAGCTGCCCAGCGCAGTTTGTAAGACCTGAGGTGTGATGTCCCTGTGTCCAGGCTGCCTTCCCTGAGGACACTGCAGAAGTGATGACAAGGAGGACTCCTTGCCTGAATGTGAGCTGCTCGGAGCCAGCGCTAAGTGTGGCACTGGAGCACACCAGTTTCAGGTGCTCTAATGCAAAGTAAGGGCTTAACCCCTCCTTACAGATAGCCTCCGCTAAACCACTAAAATCAGACAAAAAAAGAAAAACGTGGTGGGAGTGGGGCTTGCCAGGAGGTGACCAGATGTCATTGCTGTGGGGCTGCTCGTGTTCCCCAGGCCTGTGGCATAGCCAGACCCCCAGCTTCAGTATGCCTCCTTGTCAAAATTAATGCAGTGGTTCTGGGGATAGCCAGCCCCTCTTCATTGTTAGGAGATGCTCGAATCACATTACTGCTGATGTGCTGCCAGTGCCCAAATACCTTAATGTTTTCTCCATTTCTAGAATGTTTCAGTGTGGAGCAAAGACAGAGGCTGGCCTTTAATATCGCTTCTAGGTCAAGGGAGAGAGAAGTAATGCTGCTGAAATTGGCAGGTTTTTTAAAGAATGAGAAAATTCAGTGGCTTCTTCTGCATTTAAAGATGTGTTTTATTTAAAGTTACCAAGTGAGGTATTGCATTTCTTTCATTTTAGAGCTTCCAAAGACTTCCCTTTGGGACATCAATTTGGTCTTCATGCTGAAAAGACCTTATCAAGCCAGTAGTAACCACAGTAAGCTGCTGGTCAGTGGGGCCATGTTAGTGTGTGATCAGTCAGCTCATGAGCAGGATGCTGGCCTCCCCCTGCACATCACAAACTTCCTTGGAGATGAAACACAGCCTGTGATGTTCATGGTTCTGGCCAATGGATTAGAATGGAGTCAAACATCTTGATGTGTCAAACAGTTCACTATGTCTCTGAGCCTCAGCTGCCTCTGTTCACCCTCAGTGCTCAGAAGAAAGATGTAAGGGCAAATAAAGATATGTAATAAATAGGACCTGACTAATTTATTCACACAATAAAACAGCAATAGCCGAAAGTTAACTGAGCAAAACCAGACTCATGCTAAAGTGCTAAATTAATACCTCCCTGCTGCACACAAACCATTGCTCAAGTTGCTTTGCAGAAATTTAAAAAGGTGGCATTAAATGTGAATGTGTTTTAAGGATTATTAGGAAAGGCACTCCTTGTGGATAGCTCTGGTTTCCATTATTTTTAGCATGACATAAAGAATATTTTAAAATAAATTGTATCAGCAACTCTTGAACTGCACTGCATAGCCACAGCTGACTATGAAGACATTCAAGACTGGCAGTCCTGATGCCTTTTTTCAGCAGCTAACCAACAGCTGGAAATTCTTTTCCACTGGGTATTTATTATCCTCTTCCTTCTACTGTATTGTTTCTAGCTTCCAGCCCTGCCTTGCTGTAACTCTCCGTGACAGTGCTGCAGTATGTCCTGCTCCAGCATCTGCAGGTCTGAAATCTCCTTGTGCTCCCTGTCTCCCTGGCGTGGCACAGTGGGACAGAGAGCTGTCGACACGGTACATTGTCTTGCTGTAGGTGCCTGGCAGGACACCTTTCAACATGCCCAGCAAGCTGCCCAGGGCACGCTGATCAGCCAAACATATTTTTGTGCATGAAGACTGGAGAGAGTTTGGTTTATGTTCTGATGATAGGACTTAGTCTCGAGGTTTTATGACTAACAGCTGGACTCTGTCCCCCATGCTTGCTTTCAGTAGTGCCATACTCTCTAAGAAGCCACATGGTGTCACAGAGAAATTCGGGGCAGGTTGTGACCTTCTTGTATGCCTTAAAGGAATAGTCATGCTATTATTTATGTGATCATGCCTGTATGCCATTCTTACTCTCTTGCTAGCTTGTCTTCTTATCTTTGTATGACAGCTAGACACACTTATCAGCGGTGCTCTTCTCCCTAGTACAGGTTTCTATGAACAACATTCACAGCTCCAAACCCCAGAACACATATTAAAGGGCAGGCAGTGTTGTCCGTACACCTTCATGACCTGAAAAATGAGAGAACCTGAAATACTAGATGAAAATAGGGAGGGTTAGAAAATAAGTAACTGGTAAGCACAGTGAATTTGAAAATGTGACTTTTCAGTGATGAGTACAGCAGAGAAGAAAATGCAAAACCTACCCCTTACCCCTGAGTCTGAAGTAATTCTGAGCTAGCCATGACTCCTATGCCTGCAGAGCTCAGCTGCGTGGCCTCTGTCAGCTGAGAAATGGCTCTTTGTAGCCTTGTAATATTTTTGTTGCTTGCAACATTTGTTTTAGCCACAACAGTGAAGCATCCCTCTAAGAGTAAAACAGTGACACATCTGAAGGAAGCCCACAGTCCATAACATCATTTAGCAGAAAGAAATTTTTATGTTGTTTTCTAGCTTCCATCTCTCTAATGCATTTTAGTGATGGATGATGTTGCAAAAGGATCCTGCCCAGTTCATAGTGCTGTATAATCCACAGCCAGTGCAGTTGGAGTGGGATTGCATTCACCTTCAGTCGCAGTGTGGCTCCCCAGGCTGTTATTTCCCAGCCCTACTGTTCAGTCAGTCTGAGTCCTGCCTGCATGAAAGCAGAGAAAGTAGAAAAACTGGTGTCTTCTTCTGTGTGGTGGATCCTGTTACAGAATATGGGTGTTAAACATGGTCCTCAAGTGTGAACCTTGGATTTTAGTAGAGTAATTCTTGTCTAGACTTTCTCTAAGCTTTGTGGAAATTGCTAATATCATTTTACTTATAAATTATGAATGTTTCTACAGTATGCCTGGTAATTTAATAGTCCTTAGAAATTAAGCCATTAATCCAATCTCCATCAGATGTTTCTGTGTTTTTCCTATAATAATGCACAAGAAAAGCTTTCCTAAGCCCAAAACCACTGCATTGTCCATTTTCAAATCTCTCCTTGATTTTTGCCCCTAGTGTACTGCCAATAAAACTGTGCAGCAGCTAGGCAGCTACTCTTCTGTAGCCACTGCTTATTGCATTAGTCCCAATTATATCTCTTTATATCCACCTGCTGCAATTCCAGTTCTTGTAGCTTTTTCCAGTTGTGCAAATATATATGCATGCTCTTGAATTCATGAATATGATTAATAATCTCTTTAGAGTCTTTGGAACAAACTACTTCCCTCAAGATAAGGATGTGAACGAGTGTTCAATCACAGATTTAAATTGTAAACTCCTTGGAGCAGGAATTGGTTTCTGGCAGGTCTGTATAATGTGTTCTGCACTAGAGGGCTATAACTGGACTTCTGTCCTACTGTGAATAAAATGCTAAGGTTTATGGTTTTAAAGCTCTTTATCATAAAGCCCAATAAATGCAAAACTGGTGCTTTTGAAGCCAGTAATTAATCACAGCAGAGTAATTGCCAGCTAAGATGAAGTGGTAACCTCTGAAGAAGTCAGGAATTACAGCCAGTTAGGGTGGTGGTGTTTACTAAAAATCACAAAGTGATCTCTATGCACTTGGAGAGACAAATCCTCTTCCTGGGCAGGAGCCAGCGCTCTGAGGGGAGCCAGCAGCCTGGTGCCTTCTCGCATGCAGCGGCATGCCTGGAGGGGAAGACTTTCCCTGCCAAGTGAAGTTGTCATCTGCAAGGCCTCTGAGATCCCTGAACATGTAAAACTGGCTAAGTCAGGTATTCTTGCCAGTGGGCTGTAATATTAGCTCCTTGGTTTGCTGCAAGCATGTCGGGAGGGGAGAGGGGATATTGCTGTTGCTTGTCCTGCAGCTGGAGGGATGTGAAGGCTGTTGCCAAGCTTTTGTTCTTTGCATTGGTTCCTATCTTAGCTTTACCTTGTGTTTCACTGCTGGTTTTAATCTGTTTCATTCTGCTTCCCAGCCCAAGCAGTGGTGGTTGCTCCTGCTTGAGCTAGGGCTGTGCAGCGTGCAGTTCTGGCAATGGCTTGCTGAGGCATGTGTGTGAAGGTGACTCATGGGAACTGCCTGTATGGATTTCCTTGGGAGACATGAGCAGGGGTAGGTAACACACTTGCAGGCAGCTCGTCATTCAACCTGATGTAGGACTTTGTACCCTCTTCAAATACTGTTTCATGGAGCAATGGCAATGCCACGTCCTCACCATTTCCCCTGCCTAGTAAATGTACCTTTCTAATCAATAACTGGCATTCAGGTCATAAGAAGGACCACGCTTCTGTGTGAAAGCCTGGTCTTGACACATTTTTTGGGGGGTTAAATCTAAAATTGCAGCCAGCGGGAAGACTCACATTGATTTTAGTGGACTTTGGATTCTTACCTGTATAGTTGCAAGGCAGTAAATGCCTGAAAAAAAGCCCAGGCTTTAAAGAACTAATGTATTGGAAGTATTGAGCTGCACGTGGAAGATTTATCTTCAGATGGACTTCTGAAATACTAGTGGCAGTGCATATTGCTTCACACCAGAGGTGTTTGAATCCCTCCCTTGCAATGATTTGGATAATAATTAAGCGCACTCACACTTTCTTCCCAGTAATGATTTACTGTATGGAAAAAATGAAGTATAGGGAAGTTTTGAATTGCAGCCCACAGGGTGGAAATGAATGATCACAATTGTTGAGCCATCCTTCACCATACTGTCATCACCTATTGAAAAGTTGGAGGTTATAAGCAGCAGCTGTCTGGGGAGACAAGTCAGTTGAAAAAAATACGTCTTACAGGTTTCCAGATCCTGACTCTGGGAATATAATCAATTATAAAATCAACATAATACATGGAACTTGGGATCCCATTCTGTGCATGCTGGGTTTTGAAGGATTCTGGCTGTGTCGGAAAATGTGAATGGTGCAGGATTGTCTTCCTGTCTTTATATAAGATTATTTTATGAACTGAAACAACTGTGATTCACACATGCCAGCACCTTAGCCTCCTCTGCAGCACACTGACTGCAGGTTTTCAGCATTCCGCTTGCATCCTGTTGTGAAATAAGTGGGGAAGGTGCAAAAAATAGAACTGTGATACTGCATGAGGATTAGTGGGATTAGAGATTGGATACAGGATACAAGTGCATTTAATGGAGAATTCTTGATTGCAGTAAAGTCAAGGCAGAATTCCCATTAGCTTTAGAAGGACCATGTGTTCTCCCAACCTTCTCTTTTGGAGTTCACCCCCCACCCTTAACTTTTTAATATGCTATTTGCTTCCCAAAGCAGTCTTTCAGTCTTTGTTACCCTTTAAAACATGTAGCAATGGTACCAGCATGTTTGCTTCTTCTCAGATGTACCTAATTGGTATTTCCTGCTCAACTTCCCCTTACTGAATATCATACCTGTTGTGAGAGAGAGAGAGAGAGAGAGAGGCCTATTGCTAGAAACAAAGTGGGTGGCAGGGGTGGGAATAGAATGAAGGCATTGAGTCCTGACTGTGACACCGTCCTGAATTGTCATTCTTTGTCTTTCTGTGCTTTGTTTATTTATTTCAAACATGCCAGACAGGGACAGGATTAGAAGTGTAATTACAAGTCCTTAGCATTTGTGTTCCTAATTGTCTCGAGCACTTTTAGAAAAACTAAGTCTCTATAAGATAGCTGACAGGCATTTGATGTCTGTTTTCAGGTATCCATCTAAAAACATTTGAATGTGCTTTGATGTTCAGGAATTGTGATGTAACTGCACTATGAAAATAAATATTCTTGAGTATTCCATTTGAGAACCCCAAACCAGAATATCTATATCTATGTGATAAATCCCTGAAATCTTATCGATTGAGTCCATAAATGGCATAAAAGATGCCATTGCTAGAGAGCAAATGAACTCTGTTTCTGGGAATATGGTTTACAGCATCCTATCAAAAAGTTTGTGCGTAGTACCTGTTGAATTATGTTGCCTATTTCCCCCAAATACAGAAAATAGCTAGAGAGTACTTTTCATTTGGGCTAATTTTTGAAGCTGGACAGTTCAGAAAATAGTCAGGTTCAGAATTTGGCTATTAGTAGGGCAGTGAAGTTAAATAATGGTTTAATAAGAGCTAGAAGCAAGAAAGAGTAAATGTAGAGTACAGTATGCAGTAAGTAAAATGAATTGGGGCTCTTCTTCAACTTGGGGTGAGCTCAGTTCAGATCCTGGCTGTATCTGCACCTCAGTTACTGGTAGATGCAGAGAGAGGGCTGTGTGTGACAACTCCATGCTTTTGGCAGTGGTGGAATATTGTTAATGTTTATGACATGCTCCCATTCTGTACCACAGTGATAAATGTCTTTCCATAGATGTTGGCATTTTGCTTGCCAAAGCCACAGATCCAGGACTGCAATTTTTCCACAAGGTACTAAAGTATTTCTTCGGTTTGAGACTTGCACTAGATACTCTGCAATAGTCGCTTTTGGAGAGTGCAGAAATAAGGGAAGGGGGGATTTTTGATGTCTCACAGCTGAAATGGTGGTGCTTGCATCCAGGGGAGCATGGGGACTGCTCCTGCCCTGTGTTTTCAGAGCTTGAAATCTGCCTGTAACAGTGGGGAGGAAGGGAAAGATAAGTTTGCCTACAAATCCCCAGTAGCCCATCAGGTCCAGGGGAAGACAAGTCCTTCTCCTGGGTGCTGCTACTTAGTGCAGGAACCTAAAATCAAATTGTAGATGGGATATTCAGCACAGAGCATCAGATTTGCAGGCTTGAACGAATGCATAAATTGAGTGAAATTTCTGGTTTTGTGTGCCCATTCACAGAAACCAGCTCTGTATAAACTAGGGAGCATGAATTTGTGGAACTTTATAGCTTTTTCACCTTTTTTATTTGTTTATGAATCTCCATGTCTGTTACAGGCAGGGAACACTGCAGCAGCCATTTCTAGCCAATATATAGGGCCACTGTGAATGCTGTCGCGTTCTCAGTGCTTTAAGCACATGGTGAGTATTGCAAAGAAAATATTAATAAAAGAAAAGAGCACATAAGAGGCATGAAGTTCAACCATCCTGTGCTTTCTTGTTTATAACAAGATTTATGTCCTAATTTTTTTTTTTGGCACGTCTTTTATTAAAACTTTCATCATTTGATTCTGTCTTTTCAATTGCATACTACTGAACCTCAAGCACCATTATAACCCCTCTCCAAGAGAAATGACCTGAGATCCAGAATAACACATATTATATCCCTCTAATACAGAAGAAGGTTTCTTTCATTCAGTGATATATTTCTGAGACAATTGAAAGTTGTAGGTTCTAAAGTTGATGTAATTCAAAAAAATACTGAAGTCCAGGAGCCGTTTTCACTTCATATGTGAATAATAGCTATAGAAGTTCTTTCTGGATACATTATTTTGTGGACCATTGCTTATTTCTAATGATATTCTCATTAGGACATAAATGCTGGCAAATGGGGTCAGATGTAAGTGGTATGTTTGGTGGTGTTGTACCTTTAGATGTAGGGTACACAAGTAGAAATAGTTTTAATGCATGAGTGGGAAGCAGGCACAAGTGACACAGTCACTTTGCACCTGGCTGCTTAGTTATTTCGTTGTCATTTCCACATGTGCTTCTTTACATTGTTAATCACACAATCAGGTGGTGAAACCTTATGGGGATTAACAGCTACTCTTCACTGGTTCTTCTAATTTGAGCAGTTTCTTCTCTGAAGAGTCTAGAAACGATCATTTCTTTCCTAATTCACCACCTCTACCTCAGTAGCATACAACCATTTTACCATGGGTTGTACTTCCACTTTACCTCAAATCAGTGACAGTCACAAGAAGCATTCCTTGACTACCTGGGCACCACAGATCAGCACGGGCAGCTGGGGTCCAGCTCAGCCTTTCTTTAATCAACTCTTTAAAAGTTTTATTTAAACAATGACTGTTTAAACAATTCAGCCATTGACATTCAAAATAAGGGGTTAAAGCCTCAGTCTGACTTGATTAAGACTGCTCAGGATTTGGAGCAGTGCCCTATAAGCCAGAAAATTTCTCATGATGCAACTTCATTGTAAAATCTGAACACTGGGTTCAAGAATTTCAAATGAAGTAACACTGTATACTATAAATGTTTCAAATAGTAAGTAAGACAGGAAGAAACATTAATATATGAGCACCAACAGAAATGGAAGGAAGAAATCCTCTCTATGTATAGTCTTGGGTACTGGCATTCAACCTGAGGCAATCCTTAGTAATGTTAAATGATCAAGAGAAAACTAGATCTACTTTGCAAAGAGTAAACTGCGCACATCCACCCCAACTTTTCTGTAAACAGCCCTGCTGCTGATCCAATGAGATGGTAACATGGAAGGACAGGTACTAGCTGTTACTCAAAGGACTTTCCTACTGAGCATAAACAAGTTCTAACTTTCAGGCAATGGAAAGAAACAGAAAATGTTGTGGTGGTTGTAACTGAAGAAATTTGGAGTTGACATGTCAGTGTATTTGTAGCTGATTTCCCATGGTGTATGATCAAAACTCTTGTTGATGCGAGGCTTTTGGAAACAGGAAATGGCTGTGGGTTTCTCTCCTACCTGGCAGCTCACCTGGAATGTGCTGTCAGCACAAGTCTGATAGAGCTAAGTGACAATCAGTACGAAAGTAACTAATTTAGGGCAATGTGAAAGCCTCCTCATTCCAGGAAAGTTTTATGCCAGGCTGCTCCTCACTCCAGAAGCTGAGAGAAACACTCTGTTCTTGCTCTTCAGTAGTTTCCAGAAACTTAATATGACTTTCATTTAACTTGAGATCCATATGTTCATCAGATGGTGATAATTGATAAATAGTTTTGAATCATGACTGATATTTTGAACACATGACATTCCTTGCAAAATTTTGGGCACTCTTATTGCAGGCACACAGGACACTTTTGTTTCAAGGTGACCTACATCAGTCACCAAAATTAGTTATTTATTGATAGGGGGAGAAATTCCTTCTCCTTCCCCTAGAAGTCAGCAGAGTATGCCAGCATGTATATTTGCAGTATTGGTTTTATAAGAACTGTTTCTCACTTTTACTCATTTGAAAATTGAATTAGTTTTTGCTGCTACTTCACTGACTTCACAGAACATTTCCCTGCAATCATTTAACACGCTATTAAATTCTAGAGTATGTTGTCTGTACATCTGATAATTTGATCTTGAGTGATGTTTGTGTCATTACTAAGCATTTTAGTTAGCAACATCAATGTTGGTAATATGTAGTGAAGCTTTTAACAGTGAGCTCAAAAAAAGATATAGAAACCCTGGTGTAAGGCTGACAATGACCAGAATGGATCACTCCTGAAGCCATTATCTTTAAACAGCTTCTGAGGCTCAAATCACTTAAATTTGATGCTTTGCATTTCAATCAGCTTCTTTAGTTTCTTCTATTTAGTCCAAACTGTTCAAAATTGGATTTCATCAAGCTATTTTTAAACAGTCTGGAGCTTCCAGTCTACAAAACGTGAGGTACTTGAGGACTCTGCTTCTCTCTGAATGTCTTTATATTGCCTGTTGTTATTCAGGAGCTATGAAATGCTAGAGAAGACCTAACAGATTATTAACTGTGGCCATCTATTTGTTCTCCAATTCTGGGCCTCGTTACTCTGTGCAGCTCATTCCACTGAAAAGAAATACTATTAAGGCCATACCAGTTGGAAAGTATCAAGCATGAGAAGAGACATAGTGTGTGTGGGTACCAGATCTGACAGAGAAGTTACATTGGCTTTAGCAATTTATTGTGTGGAAGATTTGTACAAAAGGGGAAAAAAAAAAAGAATCAACAGTGCAGATTTAGCTTCCTGCCCACAAATGTTCATGTTAAAACAAAATCTATTTATGTCTGGAGCACCATGTTACCAATGTGTCAGCAGCATAAGTATTTCATGAGGTTTCCGTCAGAACCCAAGGGCTCCTTGATGGCCTTCTCTTCAGTCTCTCCCACTGAAGAGAGTGCCTGTTCTATGGCAGTGTTTCAGTAATGGTGCTTTAATGCAGATCTATGATGTGATCTAATTAAAAGTAAAAAAAATATTAAATCAAAGTACCAGGGACTAGTAGCCAATGTGGCTTAAAATCACCTTTGCAGATTCTGGAGGTGCACAAGCCCTGATCTGGCTCCCTGTAAAAGCCAGCATGAGCTCACATACCAGTTGCTGATGATCCCAAGAGCAGGCACCTTTTCTACCTGCAGTCAGCAGGCAGGCAATGCATGGTATGTTACAATTACTACCTCTTGCTTTGCTGACTTTTCCAGTTATGCGGAGGTTCACTGGAAAAGCTGGAGGTCTCTGTTTGCTGGGGTTATACTGCCTAGCTAAACCTTTCTGGATGTTGGGACAATTCAACTTGTAATTCAGTCTAACAGCAATAAATAATTGAAGCCATATGCTAAAAGGAAGCAGGCTCTGATCTGTGGCTGGTGCCACAGCTGGTTTGTGGGTATCATTAGATTGAGTAGGAGCAACATGAGAGGAGACAGGGCTGAGGCTACCCAGCCCTGACATTGCTGCTGACAAAGGGACAGCAACTGGATATACTCAACTACTGGACCCTGGGTGATCATGCAGCTCTGACTAGCACTCACCTTGACACATTTTGCTGTAGCCCAAAGGGGTATGGATACAAAATAGGTGCTACTTCTTCTACCACTTGGCCTTCAGGCCCAGGATCAGTCCCTGGCACTCTGAGTTAGCAGGAGAAACAACTAATAGAGAATGGGGATGGGAAAGGTGATATACTGTGATTAGCAGAAAACCTCTTTGCTGCTTATAGAATCATAGAATCATAGAATAGTTAGGGTTGGAAAGGACCTTAAGATCATCCAGTTCCAACACCCTTGCCATAGGCAGGGACACCTCCCACTAAACCATGGCACCCAAGGCTATGTCCAACCTGGCCTTGAACACCACCAGGGATGGAGCATTCACAACTTCCCTGGGCAGCCCATACCAGTGCCTCACCACCCTTACAGTAAAGAACTTCTTCCTCATATCCAGTCTAAACTTCCCCTGTGTCAAGGTTTAAGCCGTAAATCACGCAGTTTGTTCACTCACTCCCCCCTCTTTCTTCCCCCCCACTCCGAGGGGAGGGAATGGGGAGAAGAATCGAAAGAATGTAACTCCCACGGGTTTAGATAAGAACAGTACAGTAACTAAGGTATAACACAAACCACTGCTGCTAATGCCAATAATAATAATGACGAGGGAAATACAGAGGAAGAGGATACAACCACTCACCACCCAACGACTGAGTTGTGAATTAACTCTTACAGGTTCCTGCCCCCACTTTTTACATCCTGGGCATGACGTGCTGTGGTACGGAATGCCTCTTTAGTCAGTTTGGGTCAGGTGCCCTCTTTCTGCTTCCTCCCAGCTTCTCCTCCTCCCTGGACGAGCATGAGGCTCAGAAAGTCCTTGGTCAAACCAAACATTCTAAGCCGTAACTAAAAACATCGGTGTTATCAGCGCTGTTCCCAGGCCGAAAGTCAAAACCACAGCACTGCACCAGCTACTAAGAA